>FASU01008992.1:0-10622 GCA_001486225.1 Heliconius pardalinus sergestus | reverse complement strand
GAGCTATTACATGTTTAACACGTGCGAAGAAATGATGATATAGGGAAGGTGAAAGTAAAAAAATAATCTTATATACATAATAACAGTCGTCCCTATATTACTTGCCACAATAAATCAAAATCAATAGAGCATTGAATGCTTCAGACAATATTTATTATATAATATTACAAAATTGAGATTTGTTTAATTGAACACACTATTTTTAAGTAGAGCAATCTGAGGTCAGAGTTGCGTAGGGCACTTAGAATGTGTCATCCACGATTCTTAATTATTTCTATTCGGCCACACAGCCCAGCCCGTAACTCCAGATACAAACTAGATAGAGCACGAATAACGCTTTCTTGAAATAACATACAATAATTAACTCCTTTAACCCGCAAATATGATATTCTATGTTTAAAAATATTTTCACCAATAACCTTCATGTTTTATTAGTTTTTATGCAACATTCCAATATTTCTTTTCGCTGAATTCTGGTGGCATTACGTGTTGCGGAACTCGACGCTGTGCTTTCCCTCGTGCGAAAGAACAAAACCAAGACAGAGCCAGAATGAGGGTGAATGAAAGTATTAAATATTGGTTCACGAGTGGAGATTGAACCGACACCTGTCGCGTTTTCAGACGCTCGCTTCTGCCTCTGTGCCACGACTGGTCTCATCTTTATGTTTTTTTTCAAGCGTCTTAAAAATTACATACATTAATCGTGGTTAAAACAATTCAATATCTGAAATAAATAAATAATAATATAATAATAATATTACTATAAAAGAATAATTCACATTTAATAAAATACAAATACAAAATTTTACATCAATTCCGTTACCACCAGGTGTACCATCACAACCCTCAAACTTAGTGGCAGTAGAAGCCGGAGAGACCTCGGTCACTCTCTCATGGAGACGACCCACGCACGCCGGCGACAACATCGTGTCATACGAACTGTATTGGAACGACACCTACGCTAAGCAACATCACAGAAAGTAAGATTTGATGACCTATTTATATTTATTTATTCATGTTTGTAGGTACTTCATTTTTGTTTAAAGTTTTTGCGTTGTCTAGACTTTTTTTGATGTTGTTTTGCTTATCATAATCTTTGAAAAAAATCCGTTTTTCATAATATCAAAATCTTTTTATTTACTTTATGATATGTCTGAATTAAATTTGTGATAACATCCAGACGCATACCAATAACGGAGACGTACACCTTAAACGGCCTGTACCCGAACACGCTGTACTACATCTGGCTCGCGGCTCGCTCCCAGCGAGGCGAAGGCGCCACCACCCCGCCTATTGCAGTTCGAACTAAACAATATGGTATGTTACGAGGTCGTAAACTGTGGTGGAATTGTGTATGGTCTTGAGAGAGTGGAGAAATCGGGAGAGATTTTATTACTGTTTTGTTTAGTAGATATGATTGTTAGCACAAACAGCCAATTTATTCGGTATTAAACGCAATAAAATCTAGTCCTGATTAAGGTTGATGTAAGAAAGTATTGTGTGAACGTGTGGGTTTTCCAGGTAATTCGTAATGTAATATATTCACATAAAAGCACTTGCCCGGCACGCTGCCAGTAATATTCAGCACAAGCACCAAGTTTTATATCACAATAATATGTGTTTTGTAATTGTAAATGGACGATCGGTAACGTGTACGCATTCACTTAAACATTTATGCGTGCGCTGTACCGAGACGCCTAGTAGCTTTATGTCGTTCTTATGTTTTATATCCGGGGCGCCGCCTCGCATACGTTTCGTTTTAACTATTTACACAACGACACGAACAACATTCAAACATTATGGACGATCTATCCTCACGTATAAAAGTATACGAATGTGAACGCTTATATGTCGTTCGTGTCGTAATACACCTTAATGATCGCAATTTTCTTCCGACAGGAGTAACAGAATCAGACGTAGAGATATGTGGGCGAGCGGATTCTACATAGAAAATTTGTGCATGCTTTGATATTATTTTGGGGATTCTCCTCCTTTAATTTTGTATTTGTTATTTTTACATTTTGATTTGAGAGCACCATTCTTTTCGTTTACCAAACGGCATTCAGTGATTGCGTCGCTAGGGTCGGTCCCGCGGTGAGTGGGTGTGGGTCTGGGTTTGGTCGTTTGTTCACAATTGAGCCTGTGTAGTTCCCGGCGCTCCGCCCATGAACGTGTCGGCGACGGCGGTCTCACCGACGGCGGTGCGCGTCTCTTGGGCGCCGCCGCCAGCCGAGCAGGCGGGCGGCCGCATCGCCTACTACAAGCTGCTGTGCGTGGAGGCGGGCCGCGGCGACTCGGAGGCCACCGTCGTCCGCCTCAACCAGACCAGCTTCGTGCTGGACGAGCTGCGCCGTTGGACCGAGTACCGCGTGTGGGTGCTGGCCGGCACCAGCGTGGGCGACGGGCCCGCCTCCTACCCCGTCACCGTGCGCACCCACGAAGACGGTACGTGTCTATACAATACCTGCTATGTCTTATAACGACTCAATTTTATTGTCAGTTTATCATTTATTTAATAGAATTGATAAACGAAACGTAAACTTTCCATTTAAAGTTTTTTGCTAGACTAAAAGCATAATTAATTGGAACAAATATTTTAAACGTAAATTAAACATTGCTATATAAAATTGGGTTATTATCGAATCACGAAAATATAATAATTTTTACATTGAACTGTCAGAGGATCGATGTCGGCGGAACGATGAGAACTTATCGGCGCGGAACAATTATAGCGACGCCGATCCGCTGACAGTTCTTTTATTATTGACATTAATACCATGAAATATTTCTCATTTTAATGAATCAATTGTTATGTTAAGGTGACCACTGTGGAGGGTAAAGGGTATTTTATAAAATCATCCATATCGGAGTTTAATAAATGATTCAATTTACTGAATTATACAGACAATATTGGATAATTTTATGATGTGATTTTATTGGTTCAACGCCTGCAGAATGGATATAATTTAGCTCGGTTAATGAATTTACCTAAATAATTGTAAGCAATTTTGCACCTCAAAATAGTCGCAAATTATTTCCATTGCCGCCGTTATAATCTTGATATGCAAATGTTTGTTCATTCTGAATTGGTGGTGGGACCCTTTTAATAAATGACAGTACCGCAAATAAATAAGACCGTATCTAAATTTCTGAATAGATGCTAATACCGACGTTACTAATATCATTTTTTCTTTTGTTTCTTCCTCATGAGCATATAGCAGGACTAATCAAGGAGGTTAATTCTCGTAACCATCTTTTAATATGCTTGCCGATGATTTTTAATGTATTATATTATAATATAATTATATATGATATCAATCATTTGGTTCACTGTATATTTACGTTTTAATCGGAATATGATATATTTCCACTCACTTGTCACATGTAATGATACGTTACTTACCTACTGCTAAGATGGCACTCACTGAAATGCAAAGTTATATTGCACCTTAATTGTGTCGACGGCACCGTTATATATAATTTGAACGCACAGTTGTTAAGTATTTAGCAATATACACAATTATGCATGCTTTCTTTGACGACACAGCACTATTTTCAGTTAATTTCACTGGGCACCTGATAGGTCTCTTGTGGAGCACAGTGTTTATTGATTTATTTATTACAATCTAATATATATAAGACATTGTGTGAAGCAAGTATAGCACTTTTAGGAGCACTCAGCACCACTAGCGACGACACAAGGTGAGAGAGCGAGTGCGTGGCATTCAAGAAATGACCAACAAAATATGAACTACAAGTATTGCAATGTAAAAGCCATTATATAAAAAAAATAAAATTTAAATAATATCGTAACTTTTCGTTTCGTATCGTAATTTTATATAACAATACTCTAAATTGCCTTAAAGCAACTAAGCACTTGAGCTAATTTTAAATTGTCTAATATTTTTCGCATAATTCCTCTAACTATAAGGCTTCTATATTGCAAATAAATAATCTGTTTTGCTCTATAAACCTGGTCATTCAGCCCAACACGCACCACGGCCCGAGCGCCGCATTTGAATACCAATACCGTCCCACACGACACGCGCGCATGCTACTATACTACTCACAACTATTCTATACTCAATACTGTCTGACTTTACTATTAGCGGGAAACAGCGGATAAAACTGACTTTGATCCTGAGGATCTTCATTAGTTTGAACAACTTGGTCACACCCAAATGCATCCGAAGGATCAGTTCCGCAAGTACGCATACAATCCCAACTGCTCCGCTCAGTCTAGACTACTCTATTGCGCGCTATTTCTACTTTCCCTCTGTCTGTCTATCTCACTTACTGTTACGCTACAACTTCTCGCCAGTAGACGTTTCTCTCTTCCTCTATCTTCTGTATACTCTGTCAAACTATCGTCGTGCATGCACACTAGAATATATTGTGACATACATAATACGCCTAACGTACGCTATTGCCGTTGTCGAGGAATGAACGGAAGGGAACGCTACGATACAGTTCGGCTAGAGATACATAGATTAATCTCTAATTTTATACTGAACAGTTGTAGAAGATATACAGCCAGGACAATGACACTGACACCTTCACAGACATCACTGTGGATAGCAACACAAGGTACAATGGACACACACAGAAGCGGGTGGCGCTCTATGAGACAAGACTACACTGATGAAGCACACATACACAGATCGGCGCCGTCGCCTTAATCAATACATGTGCGTGTGAGTGAACTGGCGCAAAGGGGCTCTAAGAAACGGTCTAAAGTGCTTCATCTTATTCTGACTTCACTGAGATTCATATCAAAAAAATTAATATCTCTAGAATAATTAATAGTCACTAATATCTCATTATATACGAGTATATTCATCGGGTAATTAACTCTCAATTTTTACAATTTTTATCAAACTTAAATTAATTGCCATTTGTGAGCAATAGACGTGAGCAGAAAAAGGCGATGCATACATCGTAGACCAGCGTCAACGTCCCAAGCGGCTTAACCTAAATGCGCCTCCAAAAGAGCTCAAAATACACGAGGATGTGAAATAAGAATACCCCCTATTTGCCGACAAGCGTTCTACTCGTAATCTCTCACTTAGTAGTTCCGTTCGCCCTGCAATGTTCGCACAATTTGTCTTAAATGTATTTGAATGCGTTTTTCTCTTTTTTCTCTCGTCACTGACTTTGTATGGGCTGCTGGTAACCCGTACAGCTATTAAGAGTGAGTATAAATTACTTTAGTGCTTGTATTTACGTGCGTTGTGCTTGTGCCTATGCTTTATGTAGTTTGTTCTTCCTAGCACTGTGATCTAATGATCTCTTGATAACAAACTGCAAGCGGATAAAGTTGGATTTTATATAGAATAATTTTGTTTGAGTTTTATATTTATAAGATTTGGTGTGCTCTTTTACTAATTGAACGTGTAGCACTAAATCTTAACTTATGTGTGTTCCCTTGCAGAATGTGAACCTAATTATATTTATAGATATAGACACGCCGCTTTTGGATATCTGTTTTA
Organism: Heliconius pardalinus sergestus; assembly: GCA_001486225.1. Taxonomy (NCBI): domain Eukaryota; kingdom Metazoa; phylum Arthropoda; class Insecta; order Lepidoptera; family Nymphalidae; genus Heliconius; species Heliconius pardalinus. The sequence goes on along the minus strand of FASU01008992.1, from coordinate 5,133 downwards.
GATGACTTACTAAATGTTAACTCTTTGTAACGCTTGACGATTTTAGTTGATCTTTACTGATGTGGATTGGAAGGTAATGGATTTTAATTGGTTATGGTGATGTGAAAGGGCGTAAAAGTTAATTTGATCAGTGTGTGTTGGTATTCAAATGCCCGATCGAGATGCTGAGCGGCGTTAAGCGTCGCGACCTAAATACTCTATCAGCAGCCGACGGGAATTACCGACCGCACATTTTGAAATACAATTTCGCAATGCTTACCGATGAGCCTTCGAAGCTTTCGAACTTAGTCCTTTAAACGTTGAGCTTAAGGTAGATTTCTAGCACGCTCCCTTAGATGCTGATAGGGCATTTAGGTCGATGCAAGAATATGTTTGGCTCAGATTCGTAACTATTTTTCTGTGTACAGTGCCTGGTGAGCCCCAAGATGTCAAAGTAACCGCAATCAACTCTACATCCATTCACGTTACGTGGAAACCGCCACAAGAAAAAGAGAAAAACGGGATTATTAGAGGCTATCACGTACATGTACAAGAACTTAGAGAAGAGGTAAGAAAAAATACTTTTTTTGCACATAAATAACTATCTTATATGTCACCGTATCGCAGTAAGACAACGTAAGACTGTGAACAAGGTGGTAGTTGCGCGATCTCCATTATCCACTAGAATAAATGATTATTTTGATCAAGCAAAACGTGGCATTAAGTTCTAAATGCAATGTCTCCATATCGGTGGAAATGTGGAGAACAGAGTGTCTTAATACTAGAGTCTCTCAGTCTACTTTCCTGTATGGGTTTACATAAACAGAAAAAAATATAATTACTCAAACTTGTTTTAATAAATTATTCTAGTATTACTTTTAATTTGACTTGATAATTTTACAAATAAATGTTTGGATAATCTATTTCGAAACTACAACTTGTTAGGGTAAGGGTCTACTTAACGACCCGATGCGTTTCAACGTGATGGACGACACGACACTCGAGCTCAATGTGTCCGGACTTCAACCGGACACCCGCTACAGTGTTCAAGTGGCGGCTCTCACAAGGAAAGGTGACGGAGATAGAAGCCCTCCAGTATCCGTAAAAACACCTGGTGGAGTGCCAAATCGACCAACGGTTAATTTGAAGTAAGTTATAACTATAATTAAATTATTGTAATGAAGTTATAGCATAAAATTTTAACATGTTGCATATATTTCTATGTGATTATATGATATTATATACAAATACTTATCTATACATCATTTGTAGGATTTTGGAGCGGGACCCCATAGTATCTATAGAAATTGAATGGGCAAAGCCAACTCAAACCTATGGTGAATTACTTGGGTACAGATTAAGATATGGCATCAAAGATCAACCACTCGAAGAAGTTAATTTTCCCGGAACGAAAGTAAATTCGTACAAAATTAATGATTTAGAAAGAGGAGTACAATACGAGGCAAGAGTCGCTGGAAGAAATGAAATTGGTATTGGCCAAGAGGCCATCAAATATTGGATTACACCTGAAGGTGCTCCTAAAGGGCCGCCGGCGAATGTTACATATCACTTCCAAACACCTGATATACTTAGTGTAACCTGGGAACCTCCCGTTAGAGCTGATCGTAGTGGCCAAATAAAGAAATATAACGTCCAATTTTATAAAAGAGGCGATCAATCTTCACACGTTAATAAGACTACGGAACTAACGAAAGCCGTGTTTACTGGATTAGAAGAAGATGCTCATTATGTGTTCAGAGTTAGGGCTTACACTGACCAAGGGCCTGGCCCTTACAGCAAAGATATCACGGCTCACACTGAAAGGGACATCGGTAGAGCTCCCATGGCAGTCAAAGCCGTTGCTACGTCAGAGTCAGGAGTAGAAGTTTGGTGGGAAACAGTACCTTCACGCAAAAAGATTATAGGCTACGTCATATTTTACACTATGACTCCGGTTGATGATTTGGACGAATGGCAGCAAATCAACGTTCACGTTACACATTCTGCGAATTTAGAAAACTTAGATAAATTTGCAGAATATACGATTGCCGTTGCAGCTAAAACTGCGGAAGGTTTGGGAAGGTTATCAGAAAAGGTTAATGTGAAAGTGAAGCCTGAAGAAGTGCCTTTACATCTTAGAGCTCAAGATGTATCCACCCACTCCATGACATTATCATGGTCTCCCCCGTTACGCTTAAACCCAGTTAGCTATAAGATATCATACAATGCTATTAAAGAATTCGTCGATTCACTCGGAATGACGCAAACTCAAGAAATTCCTAAAAGAGAAATAATAGTTAAACACGATAGAAATTCATACTCTATAAACGATTTATCGCCATTCACTACGTATAATGTTAATATAAGTGCCATACCTAATGATAATTCCTATAGACCGCCTACTACGATTTTTGTAACCACACAAATGGCTGCTCCTAAGCCAATGGTTAAGCCGGACTTTTACGGTGTTGTTGAAAATGAAATACTCGTTATTCTACCTCAGGCTTCCGAAGAATACGGACCTATTTCACATTATTATCTAGTTGTAGTTCCCGATGATAAATCACATAATCATAAAAATCCCGACCAGTTTTTGACAGACGATTTAATAAAAAATAATGCACGAACAGATGACGAAAATGCTCCCTACATAGCTGCTAAATTTTTACAAAGAAATATTCTTTATACATTCCATCTGGGTAATGACGAAATGTATGAAGGTTTTCTAAACAGAAAATTGAATCTTAACAAAAAATACAGAGTGTTCGTTAGAGCTGTCGTGGACACTCCTCAAAAACATTTGTATACATCAAGTCCATTCTCGGAATACTTATCGTTAGATATGCGAGAAGCTCCACCTGGTGAAGAACCAAGTAGACCAGATCCGAAAGATATTAATGGTGATCCTGAAATTACGATAGAGGAAAACAGGAAAGAAGCAGGCATGTTGTGGATTGTTGGTCCTATTATAGCAGCGTTAATGCTATCTCTGTGTTTTATATTTTTATTCATCATTAAAAGGAGAAGACAGCCTTGTAAAACACCTGATCAAGCAGCAGTTACCCGACCTCTTATGTCGGCTGATATAGGTTTCGGGGCACCTTCAGATCCGGTTGAAATGAGACGGTTAAACTTCCAAACACCAGCTATGATTTCGCATCCACCTATCCCAATATCTGAGCTTGCAGAACACATAGATAGGTTGAAAGCGAGCGATAATCTCAAGTTCTCCCAAGAATACGAAAGCATAGAACCTGGTCAACAATTCACCTGGGATCATTCTAACATGGAAGTGAATAAACCCAAGAATCGTTATGCTAACGTGATAGCATACGACCATAGTCGTGTCATTTTGCAACCCATCGATGGTATACTAGGAAGCGACTACATAAACGCTAATTACTGTGATGGATATCGTAAACATAATGCCTACGTCGCAACTCAAGGACCTCTACAAGAAACGTTCGCTGATTTCTGGAGAATGTGCTGGGAACTACGAACGTCTACTATAGTCATGATGACGAAATTAGAAGAGAGGACACGAATCAAATGTGATCAGTACTGGCCAAGTAGAGGAAGCGAGTCGTACGGCATGATGACCGTTACCATCACAGAAGTTCAAGAGCTTGCCACTTATTGTATTAGAACATTCCAAGTCACCAGAAACGGCGGCGCTGAACGTCGTGAAATAAAACAACTTCAATTTACGGCTTGGCCTGACCATGGAGTACCAGATCATCCGGCTCCTTTCCTACAATTCCTTCGAAGAGTTCGTGCATTGAATCCACCTGATGCTGGTCCACTAGTAGTTCATTGTTCGGCCGGAGTCGGACGAACTGGTTGCTTTATCGTCATAGATTCGATGCTTGAGAGAGCTCGACATGAACGAACTGTAGACATCTACGGTCACGTGACTTGCTTACGAGCTCAACGTAATTACATGGTGCAGACCGAAGATCAATACATCTTTATCCACGACGCCCTGCTCGAAGCCGTAATCTGTGGCGACACCGAAGTTCCCGCGCGCAATCTACACCCCCACATACAGAAACTAATGCGTATTGATACAATCGAGAACATAACGGGCATGGAGTTGGAATTCAAGAAGCTGGCCAATATGAAGGCTGATTCCAGTCGTTTCGTGTCTGCCAGCTTACCGTGCAACAAACATAAGAACAGACTGGTACATATATTGCCTTATGAATCGACCCGAGTGTGTTTAACACCGCGAGATGGATCAGATTATATCAACGCATCGTTTGTGGACGGGTATAGATACCGCGCGGCGTACATCGCCACTCAGGGCCCACTGCCTGACACAACTGACGATTTCTGGCGAATGTTGTGGGAACATAACTCCACAATAATCGTTATGTTAACTAAGCTGAAGGAAATGGGAAGAGTAAGTATGGAATGAAATAATTGTCAAGTTCATTTTAATTAAGACCGTGTTTTAATTGCAATCGTGTTTTCAGGAAAAGTGTCATCAATACTGGCCTTCCGATCGTTCGGTCCGCTATCAATGCTTTGTTGTCGATCCCATCGCTGAATATAACATGCCTCAGTATATCTTGAGAGAATTCAAGGTAATAATTACTTTATTCGTATTTCATTATGTTAATTCGCCAAAATATTTTATACTTTCCTATATAATTAATTTGCACTTCAAGGTCTGCAAAATGTTAACATTTTCTCACATTAATAGGTTGACTGGAAGAAATCTCTTTTAGGGATAAGTTCACCTTTGTCAACAATATTTTGGACTGATTATGTGCGGGATACAGCATGAAGCTAGGGAAATAAATAATATAAATTTTTGTAGGTAACAGACGCCCGCGACGGTGCCTCACGGACGGTGCGCCAGTTCCAGTTCACGGACTGGCCGGAGCAGGGCGTGCCCAAGAGCGGGGAGGGATTCATTGACTTTTTGGGACAAGTTCACAAGACCAAGGAGCAGTTTGGACAGGATGGACCCATTACTGTACATTGCAGGTAATTTATAGCTTCAACTAGGACTGACACTAGAGATACTAATTATAGGAATGTAACGTTTCAAATTTACAATATATGTAGAAGCATCAGAAGGGGCCTCATAGCGGTCTTGGCTTTCACTATTCATCTGTGGGCGTTGTTGTAGCAACAGAGATTTTTAAA
>FASU01008985.1:2750-14608 GCA_001486225.1 Heliconius pardalinus sergestus | reverse complement strand
TTATATCAATATACAAATCTACATATTTCTTCGGTTTAATTAGACAAATTATGACAAAAAGTGTTTAAGTTATAAATTTAATGAACACTTCTTACGAAGATTAATTAATAGTAACTATTAGAATATTGATTAAAAAAAAACAAAATAACTATATTATGAAAATCCGATAAAGGAGATAAACAAATCGCCAAATAAATTAAACAGAAATAAATAGTACTGACGTACTTTAAGAGGTTCGTTGACTCGTCTACGCCACGTACGAGCATCGATGGTGTAGGGCGACCATGGGGTAATATTAGACAACGCACGATATATACTTTTATTAATCTGTGAAGGAGGCCATCGTGGCGCATGGGCACAAGGGTGTGACTGTAATTCGACGGTTGTAGGTCGAATATGCGAATACCTCGAAGGGGTGGGCACCGAAGTGTCTCAACACTAGGTTCCCTCTGTCTGCCCTGCTACTGGATACCGCGTGAAGTAGAAAAAAATACACTTACTAAGGTGGGAAAAGCGTCTAGGCCGTCGAGGCTAGGGCTCCAGAGTGAGGAACCTCCTCACAATAGCCACGATCTAGAGTTCAACAGTACAGCGATAACCTCTTAAGATGTTAGATCATGTCATAATTACAGTTACCGATGCACCACGATCGTACCAATCAATGAAATGATAAAGTATAAGATCCGATCAAAAACATCATAATTATAAGTAGCAACATATACTAAGATACCTTTTTATTGTTCAGTCCTGAACACTTCATAGCCATCCTATAACTGACTGTTAGTATTGAAAACAACGTATTTACACACAATTCACGTAATGTGTGTTAAACAATAAAACTTGTATTTCGTCATACATTTTATGTGTGTTTGTAGTTTAGCTCTTTTCCTGTTACCTAATATTTTATAAATTATAATATTAACATTTAAATAATAAATTTAATGGTCGGGAACTTTTACTCGACACCAGAGCGAAGAAATGAAAATACTAAATATTTCATTCAAACCCTGAATGGCTTTCGAACTTACAACCATAGCATTTACACTGTATAATCGTACACTTGTGCCTCGGCTCCACGACTGAATCTTGCAATGTAGGCAGAGAAGTTTGAGACATGATACTATTCTTTCATGTAAAAAGAGGCCAAATTACAATAAAAAATACATAAAAGATTCAAGTTATATTTACAAATTTAAAACAAAATTCGTATATTTACAATTAAATATGTTACAAAATTATTTTATTATAAGGTGGTATAATATTCTTAAATACTTAAACTTTACTTCTTAATAATACCTGTAATCTTCATGAAATAAACATACTCGTATATAATTTCCAAATGGTAATATTCTCGTTTATTTTTTTTTAAATAACCGAACCTTTTTAAATTAAACTTGTAATTACAATTCGTTGTTATTCTTTATTGTTTAAAATTATATATTTATCAGTAATATTGTAGGCAGAACATATTTTTAAATATATATATTTATTTCCTAATGGCACAACTTATATGGTGCAATCTTTATAAAAGAAATGTAGTCATTATATAATATACTGAGTAAACTGTATTAAAATGGTAAAAAAGAATTTGAAGTCCTTATTATTCCATGGAGTTTATATTTTTAAAATTTTAATATTACAATGTATTTATACAATTTATAAAAAATTAAAGCAATTATTATATTAACAAAATTATTAAAATTATTTGTTGATTTACAAAAAAAAAACAATAATTAGTCTAATCATACAATTAGTATTTACATATACTAAAGTTAAATTAATATACATTTTAAACATTAAGAATATTACTAATTGATTATTATATACATCGGTAGGTAGGCATTTTTTAAATAATATTCTATGGATAAAATTATTAATAATAAACGATTTTTTATGATGATTTTGTATGTACATGCAACAATGACAGAATGAATGTATATGGTATAGCTGGAGACACAAATTAAGTTTAATTTTCTGCATATATTGACAAAGATGTGAACTTGTTTTAAAAAAATACGTCATTGTTGCACCAAACCAGTGATTTATAATCTGAGATTCTATCCATCAAAAATCACGAATTTTTATATTTTTTAAATGAATCATTTGAAATTAATATTTTTTTAGGTAAGTTAGTATAAATTGGCACTCTCATGTACAACTGTGTGGAGAGATTAGAGAAAAAATAAACATTTTGAACAATATACAATAAAAACTACAATAGCTTAAAGCTTCAATTCACTAACAATATATAAATATCAAAAATATCATCTACATTCACTCTATTTAATATAAAATACAATATAATACAAACAAACAACAAAAAAGTTCTTAAAAATAAGCACAACACTAGTTCTTGATGACTTGCTAAGTCTCTATCAACTCTACATTACTAAGCATCTTTATTTAACTTTTTTTCACTATCTTATAACGGTCTCGCGAACATTATCCTGTCTCTTACGCCATCATTTCCTGTCAAAAGGAAACCAGGTCTATCCCTATCCATTCTTGTATCGAAGACATCATCAATTTCACTATGATCATAGTCCACCACTGGTTCTATATGATTTCTCTTCAAGAAATAAGAGGAAGATACGTGACAAGGGGATGAAAGACGTTCGAAAGTGGAAAAATGTTTGTGTGCTTGTGTGTTTTCTGAGAAAGATTGTCTAATGTGTTGTTTACGTGTGCTCGTGTGGGGTGGATGGTTGAATGAAGCTCGACGGATGAAACGTGGGTCAGTACGGGTGGATTTAATGTTTGGATGATTATGATGGTTGTGGTTACGACTGGATTTTAGGGAATCTTCGTAGCTGCATCTGTTTGGGAATAAAGTAAAGATATGAATCTTAACAATAATTAATATAAATGCCATAGTGGCATCTGGTAAGTTTGAATAAATTTTCTAAAAATATCTACATACTTTCTATATATCAAATTCAATTAGGTACTTTGTTTTTTTTTTTCACCATGGCACGCTCGGAGTGCCATAAATGAAATGAACTATGATGGGCTATAACAGATGTATTGAAGTTCAGTAATATTGAAATTGATAAATGATAAATTTGATAGATTTTTTAAATTGATATATTTAATTAGTAACTTAAATACTAACTATATTTTTAAAAAAAATTATAGAAAAGGACAAAGTTCTATTGTTATGGATTTTAAATCCCTTGGTATTTTTTTATAATGTAGATGTTTTCTTAGTATTTATTGTAGTTGAAACTATTCAAAATGAGAGACTTATCACCAGTACCTCTCTGTGTATAATTCAAAACTAAAAACACTGATGATATAAAGTAATACTAACCCGCTGCTCTCTTCCGAAGTATGCACAGAAGACCTTCCGCACGCGCACCGCTCCGCGATCCCGGAATCCTGTCCACTGGAATTGACGGACGTTAGCGACGTGTCTTGCGTTTTCCTGCGAGTTTGTTTGTGATATTGTTGTATTGATGTGTGAGTGCTGAGTGCACTGTATGATATCGCAAGGTTGTTCACATTGATGAATTTAATGATTTTAAGTAGAAATGTATGAAGTAATACAAGTAGTACCTACTAGTATAACATTTTATTTGGAAAATTGTTCATTTGATACAGCAAACAGGTTTTTTTAATAACACTTATTTTATGCAATAACAATGAAATGAAATGAGATGCATCTTAATGCAATAATAATGAAAATATGCATTTTCATATGCAAAATAAGATACATATTTTAATCTACTACTAAATTTTGATCTATTATTTAATTTCATACATTAATGCGTATGTTATTTAGTATGTTTTACTAACATACTAAATATAGCTTTGGAAGCGATATTATTATTATGATTTTTAAGATTTATTTTATAACAGTAGATGTTTAGTACAAATTAAAACCATATTCCCATAAGGTTTTAGTAAACGTTCACTTTAACTGAAGTTGCCTCGATAACAAAAATAATATTTAATATAATATGTGACTTTGTTTGAAATTGTAGTAAATAGTCTGTAGTGATTAAGAGAGCGGTTTCAATGTATGTATAAAGAGATCACTTCCACACTTGTGGTGGTATGCACATCTAATAACACACCCACACAAGTCGACATTCACACGTACGATTACACGTTCATACTCAACTAACAGTTTTAGTTGCGTTGCAAAGGGCGGCAAAACTAAACAGCTTACTGTTTGAAATATGTAATTCCACCACTGAAAGAAGGTCATGGAGACCTCCAAATTTACGTTACAAATATTTAATTTAAATAAATTTAATATAACATCAATAATTCAAACACAATCTTACCTTTTCTGTAATGGCCTTTGATTAAACTTGATACACATTCGCTCATGTTTCTCCTTTCCGTTCACATCAGCGAATTGTCCTTTCACACATTTCTGGTGAATCTTCCCAAACTCTTCAGCTGCATGAGGACAGGTCTTTTTCAGACCCTGGTTTTGGTTCATCAGATCCATGTAGGAGTCCTCACTGAAGGATTGATTTAATTCCTGGCACTGATTGTTACCAGATGGAAACAATCCTCCGAGCTTAGTAAGATCAGATGGGAAATTAAGACGCTGAGAAAATGGTTTGTGACGATTTCTGTTAGGGCAAAGATAAAGATCGAAGTAAAGATTATGGTTATTTAAGAAAGGAAATCATTATTTCTTAAAATTATAACATTGCACTTTAAGAATATCAATTTGGAATAAGCGATTTTTTTAACTAAGAAGAATCACCAATCAAAAATATAATGTAGGTAAAGGAAGAAGAAAAAGAAATAAGAAGTTGAGGTCATTATAAATGATAATAAAATTGCGTTTTGTTTGAAATAATTTATTTATTAAACAAGATTATAAATATTTAAGTTTAACTATAGATAGATCAGTCTTAGGTCTTTAGGCGAAATAGTGGTGTGTATGTTTTCGTTTGTGATGGTGGTGAGGTCTGAAATGCGTAAAAAACATCGCTTACCCTTTTGAGGCGCTTAATATCAACTTACTAATCTAGCAAAGGAATTTTGATCTTAATTAATTTAACTTTTCGTGGAGTTCTACATTAAAAAGTTATTATCTTTCATCTCTGATGTTCGAAAGATAAGTTTTGATTAATTGTTACCAAAATTGTTAGCTTAAATATTTCTTTAGTGTATAAGACGGAATTTAGTCTTATTACTTCTTTTTTACAGATACAATCGTATGAAACATATGGGTTCTAATAATAATAATAATTTACGAGAAGTTTAAATTTTGTAGTTAATATTTTTTATATTATATATTAATCCCTCCTCCTCCCTTCAATTCCTTACACAAAAATTACATTTTCATCTTAGCTCACATATTGACGAGATTTCTAAATTACAAGCTGTGAAAAACAAAAGTCATAAAAAATATAAAAATAACATAAATCATTGCTTACCTTCTAGTCTTCTTAACGCACAATATACAAACAGCAGTGGTACAAGCACCCACAAATACCAAGCAACCAAGAGCAACAACGCTGATCTCCATGGAATTTAAGGTTTGACTTCTGGCTTGTACCATTGAGGTGTCTCCAACACCCAGGACTTTGAAACCCGCGAGATTTTGGCGCAAGAGTGTTTCTCTTTTCATAAGTGACCTGAAATAGAAATTATGATAATAATATTAATAATTGGAACGAAGGGATTGGGATAGACTACCTAAAAAATACATATTTTCATATACTAACTTGTGTAATACTTCCATATGAACAATGGTATTGGAAAGTGGATCCACTGCATAAATAAAAAGGTCAGACCTGAAACGTGAAAAACACTTTAAATTAATTATTGCTATTGATTACACAAAATAGAGAAAAGGTCAAATCACTTATTAAAATTATGGAACATACGATCATATGGTTCTCGAGTTTTCATTTACTCGCTCTGGCAAGAAAGCACACTGTGGCGTTAAGTGGCCTCTCAACACACAATACCTCCAAAATTCAGCGAAAAGTGGAAAACTTAGTGTCTTAACACTAGTTTCGGAGAGAACCTTCCACAAGGTTTTCTCTGCCCACTCTACTATACGTGGAATAAAGAGTGAAGCAGATAAAACATAACTTACGCTTGCCCATCCATTCCGCTTCGTGCACTCAGTCGTAGTGTACGTATACGTACGTCCATTCCTGTAATGTTTGAGAGGCGAGCTTCAATAGCATCACGATGTTGTTCCACTTGCAGTGGACGACCACCTACAACTACCACCAACTGCTTGTTCTCGTTTAAGATGTATACCTGGAAACAATATCATGAATAGAAAAAAAAATAACAAATGAATTTTGAAATAACTATTTGTGATTTTGGATATTTTCTTTCTAAGCATTATGCATAATTTAATTAAACATCTAAGAAGGTTGGTAGAAGTAATCGACATGGCTGACAGGATCAGGAAAAATTTGTAGTTTATTGTATTTTTTCATACATAAATAAGTAAGAAAACTTACAAACAGATTAATAATGGCGGATTTGCCATCATCAGCACCACCTCGATCTGTAGCTTTCACATCAAGGCCAAATACGCGGCCAGCATCACGGGCCACGCTGGCCGCTACCCGCACTTTACCACTACGTGCATCTAGAGAGAATCGGCCGTCAGTCCCTGAACTCGCCGTAATTCCTGTAGTACCAGTTGTTCCACCACTAATACTAGTACCCGTCACTTGTGCATGTAGCAATGTGTAACGGATGTCTGCGTTGAGACCTGCATCCGCATCGGTTGCCTGTTAATCAAGGAAGAACAGTTAATGAATTAGCTTATATCTATGTTGAAGAAACAAAGTAAAATATATTTTTTCATTTTCGTATGCGTATAGACTGAGTAAAAAGAGAGAACCTTTTAAGGCATTTCAGAAATGAATATAATAATTCCTCTGAGAAGGGATCGAATCCACGACCATCACGACACTGACCAAACCAACCAACCATAATGAGTAAATAAACACAGTCATAGGAAGGAGTGCGTTTTAAATAAATATAATAACCTGTAGCTGTATAACTTCATATCCAAACGGAGCTGTTGTCGGTATAGCGGTGACCAGTGGACGTCCTCCTTTCAAGAATTTAGGAGTATTGTCGTTTACATCTCTAACTCTAACTACCACTTTAACGTCATATTTAGACATCCCTTCAAAAACGTCCTCTGGAACTGGATATATCATATGTGGGAGTTCTCTACTTATTTTCTGTCGTTCAGCCCTTACTATAATTTCATATAACTCTTTAACTTCTCGGTCGGGACTTTTAATTAAATACAACGTTCCATTCCGGGGATCAACGACAAATATTTTCTTAATATCGGTATCATTTTCATTAAAAATATAATATTTCATTTTAAAATTCTCATAGTATTCCGTTAAATTAAGAGTCACTAGTTCAACTGGTGTATGCACGTTTTCTTCTATTTCCAGTTCATAATACCGAGTTATAAAGACAGGCTTATCAGAAACTTCCACATCGTCTGGTATATCTTTAACACTCAACATTACTATAGCGGTTGAGCTCAAGCTTGGTGATCCTAAATCTGATGCAACTACTGTTATATTGTGCACTTTTTGACTTTCATAGTCTAATCTGGTTGTTGTAGTTAGTATGCCTTCTTTTGAATCTATACTAAATATATTTAACTGATTTTTTCTTTGTGGTAGGCTGTACAAAATTAGACCATTGCCATTTCCAATGAAATCAGAATCATTAGCATACACTCTCGTCACTATAGTACCAATTGGTGCATTTTCATCTAAGGAAGCTTTGTATACTGGCAACATCATAACAGAATCAAAATTATGATTTGATAACTCTTGAGCTTCCGGATGTTTCCATTCCAATAGTTCATCGTATGCGAAAAATCGTGGAGCATTATCATTTACATCTAATACTTGAATTTCCACGCTAACTGATGATGACAGTTTCTTATCATAACCGTTGTCTCTAGCTACAACAGTAAGAGTATATTTATCCTCCTTTTCTCTATCTAATATGCCGTTTACACTCAAAACTCCATTCATTGATGATATTTCGAATGGAATATCTTTACTCGATGGCTGCAGAAAATATGTTAAATTTGAATTTTGACCGAAGTCGGCATCTGTTGCATCTATTTTCCCTAAAACTCGTCTACTATATTGAGCTTCTTCTACGTTAAAATTATACCAAGATTTTTTGAACATCGGAAAATGATCGTTAACATCTTTAATTAAAAGTCTAATAGTAATGTTGTCACTTAGTTCCCCACCGTCGACAGCTGAAATATTTAATCTAAATTCTGATTCAGGAGGCAAGGCTCTTGCAACAACAATATGCCCATATCTTTCATTTATAACGAAATATCGCTTTATTTGAGACGCAGTTGTCGTCGACGATGCATAAGGAGGCATAAATATTTCTGACACAAACTCGTACCTAAGTTGACCATTTATAGCACTATCCATATCAACAGCTTGTAATTTTATAATAGTTGTACCAATAGCGATATTCTCAGGTACCATAAACAATGGTGATGTTGTAGCGGCGAATTTATGTTTTGGTTTTGCTGAAACATTAAATATAGTACCAGTAGAATTATTTACTTTTTCAGCATAAATTTTTATAGATGTGTTTTCTTCAGCTTCTATAAGCTCAATTGGTTCACCAAATGGCATGATAATTTGATTAAATTTCGGACGGTTATCATTTTCATCTAACACTGTAATAGTAAGTTTGGCTTCAGATTTTAGACTCCCTTTATCCCGTGCGACAATTTTAAGTAAATATGTACTTTTTTCTTCTCGGTCGAGCTTGCTTCCAACAAATGTAACTATTCCAGTTTGTTCATTAACGGTAAATTGCTCGTGACCGTCGCCAAACAGAGTGTACATAAATATAGCATTTTGTTCTAAGTCTGCGTCTTTAGCTTGAATTTTACTTGTCATCTTAACTTCAGTTCCTGTTTTAGCGTTCTCAGTAATAAACCCTTCGTAAATAGGCAGATCAAATATAGGTGGGTTGTCGTTGTCATCATCAACGTTAATGGTAATCTGGTATAATCCTGCTCCCGATATAACCCCTTTGCTAAATTCTGCTATGACAGTCATTCTATATACATCTCTTTTTTCTCTATCAAGTGCTTTTTGAGCATAGATAGTACCATCTGGGCCTACAAAAAAAAATACAAGTATACATTATTTGTCTATTAACAAGGTAAAAAAATTTGAAACTTATTATTTATGAAATTACTTTCATAAATATAACATGTTATGTAGGTTTCTTAATATACGTAGATAATTATAATTATTAGAACCTTCATTTTAGGTAATTAGCAAGAAACAGATATTGACAACAAAATCTCCAATACATGATATTAAATACGTATGTGAGACAAATAAACCACATCGTAATGCTTTTATTACAATATTTTTTTTTTATATACATAAGATAATCTCAACAACACTTACAATATTACAAAATAGTAGTGCGATACTTACCGATGGCAATCTCATTCGCAACATCTTGTTGATTTGCTACTATAAATTTTATATTTCCACTATTATTTGAAAATGAACTTTCGTTTACAGGGAAGATATGTCCAATTATTGCGCCAGCAATATTCTCTTTGACATGAAACACAAATGGTGAATGTGCTCCTCTGAAAAATAAAAACATTGTTATTAAGAATCTAACGATAGACTTATAATAGAGAGTATGATATAATTACTTCAAAAAAACACCTCTCTCGTCATTTATATCGACAACATGGACAGTTGCGTTGGTAGTGATACTTATGTTTCTCTTGTTGTCAATAGCAACTGCTTCAAAGTCATACAGTGGACGGTCGAAATTTGATAGTTCGTCTATGACTGTTATTACGCCAGATCTTTCTTCTACTGCGAACGGCACTAAAAATATTATTGTTATTTAATTTATTATTATAATTGAAGATACATAGGAAATTATACTGTGTCCTATAAATATAAATTATACTAATTATATTATATATATCAACATAATTAGTATCTTGAAACATTTATAGCGATAAGATTGTTAATATACATTTTACAGTAATATTAAAATTTCAATAAAACAATTTTTAATCAAACGTCATCGTGATCCAGTAGGACTGACATTAAGTGCCCGAAATTAAGTTCCCGATTGGGAATGAATTATGTTCATTATTTTGCTACGCTAAAAGTACAAGGCGCGGCAATGAGTTCAGCCACTTAATGAATGTCGCAATGTCTAAAATTCAGGGTAAAAGAGACTGTTATATAAGGGATACAATGTAATATATCTGCAAAAGTAATAATTATTTTATAAAGTATACATATAATTTATTCTTACCTCCTTCCTCATACCCGTGTAAAAGATCGTAGGTAATATCTACAGTGCTATGTGCCGCATCAAGGCGTAGTTGACCGACGCTTGCTCCGATACCAACGCTTGCACCGACCCAAAACTCATAAGGAGCACCAACAAATTGGGGTCTGTCTGGTTTGCCTGAATAGTAGAATGTAATATTATAAAATTTTAATGAATTCTCTCTGCCTACTCTGATGTATGGGAAAAGCGTGGGGTTGATAAAGTATTTTTATCTCCATTTGTTAGGCCTGCAATAAGAATAAAATAACCATGTCAAATTTACCTTTAGGATCTCCAATGACATCAATAGTAACAACTGCCAAAGAATATCGCCTTTCGCTAGGATTCGCTGGATTATCAGCAGCTTCAACAAATATTGCATGCCTTCCTTCAGCCAGCGGACTCTCTTTGACACTTACTCTCCCACTTGTCGCGTCCACTTGAAAAGGAGATGTTATACTCAAATTACTCGTTCTTTGTAAGTCATACAGAACCATTCCATTTCTCCCAAGATCTGGATCTACAGCTTCTACTTTTCCTATCTCAGTGTCTATCCCCGCGTTATAGTTGACAGTGAACTCATATAAATTACTTGGCAAGAAGATTGGGTTGTTATCATTAGCATCTAATAATGTTACTTCAACTGTCACGAAAGACATTATTTGTGCATTATCATCAAATTCTATATTTTCACTACTTTTGTCAGGAAATATGTAAGTGGTTTTTTCTTTATTTCTACGCCATTTTGTTCGTTGATCGACGTAAGTACCGACGACGCTTGTAACTTTTTCTTTTGCGTAAACTTTCATTCGTAGTGAAGAATGTTCCTCTCGGTCCAATATGGTCTATAAATAATTATAATTTTATTTTATATACTTTAATGTGCATATTGCATTTGTTTCTTTAAATTCAAAACATTTATTTTTCAAGATTTAACAGATGTATTATTATTTTTATAAATTTTACCTATATGATTTTAAAACTCTTAATTTCATGAATAGATATGATAGTATCTATTCATGATAATAGAATAGAATAGAATGATAGTAGAATGATAGTAGTATATAATGATAGTAGAATCAAAATTAAACTATTAATCACCTACACAAAAATATCAGTAATGCTAACATTAGGACTAATCCTACAAAAAATTACCACCGGCTCGGAAGGCAGTTCTATTAGAAAACGCCGGCACTTTACAATCGACCGAATAATAATCTATAATATTACCTGGTTCCTGACAGTGAGCCATCCAGTTCTCGGATCAATTAAGAAGGCACCTGTAGGATCATTCAGTTGATACGAAAATTCACCATTATCTCCTTGGTCTTTATCAGTCGCCATAACTTGTAGAACACTAAAACCTGATTAAAATGTTAATAACATAGTACATAAACTCAATAAAGCATCTATTACAAAACTCTCATCATTTTCATCATCTTGTAATTATTTGCTTAGTAACCACTTAGTAAGCCACTGGCAGGGATTATAACTTTATGTTTTAAAATAAAATCGAAAAAGGG
>FASU01008984.1:0-15350 GCA_001486225.1 Heliconius pardalinus sergestus | reverse complement strand
CAATAAAATCATTTTTTCCGAACTTTCAATGCGCGACTTTGATTGATTCAAATTAAATCAGATGCTTTTTAATATATCGGGTTTTTTATTTAATTTATCTTATGTATTCTAAACGTAGTGGCATAGGTAAGTGTCGGTTGGCTAACACTTTATGGATTCAAGTCAAACGCGTTGGAGTCCCATTAATAAATAATTGAATCACTTCTCTGGCATGGTTGGGTAGTGTGATGCTATGACACGCTTCACACACAGTTATTTATATGGTACAGTGAAATTCATCATAATAATAATTGAAAAATATATAATTAAAACAAAATTATAACTAAAAATAAATAATAAGCGAAAGCCATTAATAACACAATATATATAATACATATACATAGATAATTGTATAGATTTTAGACCAAGGCTACGTCAGTTTCAAGACTTTCAAGCAATCACTGAAATTTATTGAAAAGTATTTTTTGTTAACTTTAATTTCGGATTTATGAACAAATAAATGTATAACGAAAGTATCTTAATAGGAAAGTAGTGTCTTAACAGTAGGTTCCCAGGTTCCCGCTGCTACGTACAGAATACAGCGTAAATTTAGCTTTTTAGCTACTATATTATATCTAATGATAATAAATCCAATATTACAGTAAAATGGATCATTAATTGGATCTTTATTAAATCGTAATCGTAAATAAATAGAACTAAGGGGAGTTCTATTTATTCCCATTTAGTTCTTGATTAATAATCTAATTACGGTAGGGCAGCTCTCTTCGCCTCTCTACTACTACTTCGACGTTGTAGAGGACCCTCTAGTGCCTACTATTCATGATTCAAGAACAATTTTTTAATTTTAATTTCAAAACAGATTGTATTCAAACAAAAAGTATTGTGGCCATTGTGCACTCTTTTAATGTAAATGTTTTTTACCCCGTTTTTAATATTCTTCAGATGAGTTTGAAATACAAAGAGCCTAAAAATCTCCGCCTAGATACAATTACTTGAAATACTGGAACTTTGCAGTTCTATTTAGAAAAAATGCGTTTTTCAAATGTATTTGTTATTTTAAATACTGAATAAAATTTAGGTACCATTTAATTGATTTTGTATCCCGCAAATATATATTTATTTAATAAAATAAAATAATTAATTCTATATTATAGAATAGTAATATAGAATTTTAAAAAATAATATCATGATTAACGATTTTCGTAGAATTGTATTTAAAAATCAAAATCGTCGCAGAGCGCGCAGTAGTTGATAAAGATGATAAATTATTTATGATAAAGTGCGGCGTTAAATTCCGCCATTCCTACTATTCCTATTATTCTCGGATTCAGGTGAAAAGTAACTAAAGTTAACATTTACTAAAGATTGCTAATTCTCTTTTTATTTAATATGAAAATATTATAAGTTTTGACTAGTCTCTTTGACTCAACATAGAGAGAAACGGAATGTCTTAGCACTAGGGTCCCTATGCCTACCCTGCTGTGTGCGGGATACAAAGTGAAGTTGATTATTAAATTTTATATTAATTTTAATAACAATTCAGCTTATTTAAAATTATTGCTTAAAATTAATGCGTAAAAGGAGCAATAGAAACCGAAAGGAGCGAGCGTAGGCGATATACAAACTACGCAGTATGCTTGCTACGAACCTGACGCCTACTCAAAATGTGAAAATGACTTTGTAGCAATGAATATACAGTAACTTTCTATTTTTTTCTTATTTTTGTTGTAAAATTTACATGAAACTCGTTACATGAAAATGTTGTTCAGTTAAAACTAAATTAATATTAGCTTAAAATTTTTATATTAAATGCTAAAGCATTAAAATTATTTTATAATAATTTCTTTGTTTTCCGCGATTGTTGCACATATTTAATGATTCGAGTGTTCGTAGAACTTTTATCCAGGTGTATGAAGTACGGACAGCTGTAGTTGTAGTTGAAATGTATCTGAGTGTAATGTAAGAGTAACTAAAATATAAATTAACCATACAGAAACTATTTTTTTGTTTGTTCTCTGATTATAGCTTTCCGAATGTGCCAGTTGAGCACCAAAAGCGATGCTGTCAAAAACATTCTGTATATTATTTGGATAGATAAATTCTGCAGGAAATGTTCACCATTTTATATAGGTACATATTTTTTATTTTAATGTATGGCAAGAAAAAAATAACTTATTTCAGTATTTCCTTATAATATATGAAGTTTTTGACTTGAAATCGTCAAATTAGTACGATAGGTAAAAATTTGCTAAATTTACAAAACTATCTGTTCTGTAATCATTCATTCATTATTACATTCATAATCATTTATTCGTCATTTTTTTATTTATCTAGCTCATTTACTCAGTCATACATGAGTAAATGTGTTCTGTGGTCATATGCCAGTTGAGCACCTATCACTTCGCCAATGTCACGTATAAGTATAACTTCGCTTGAGAACACATCAACTTCAAAGTCAGTTTGACATTTGACAGCTTAGGGTTAAGCACATTGTATTTTGTAAGCAAGTCGCCGTGCGTGTTTTCGAATATAACCTTAAAAGTTGAATAAACAAAACTAATAGAGCTTCAAAAATGGTAGCCGCAAAACCTTTAGTGAAACAAGTAAAGAAAAAGAACCTTAAAAATGATAAAAAGAAGAACACAGTAAAGATCACAATATCGAAACAAATTGTGGAAAAGACAGTTGCAAAAGAAGCAACTAATTTAGTAAAATACAAATTACCATCCAAAACAATAAACGAAAATCTTGTTACCCAATGTTTAAATGCACTGGAAAAGTTAAATACACTTCAAGATAAGAAAAATGCTATTTTTGGTGACGAAAGTCAAATATTTATGGAGATTCGCAGTATCAAGCTATTAAACACAACAGGAAATTTAAAGTTGTAAGTGCTATACATATTAATTACATTTTACATATAATCATTGGAAAAAAATATAACATTTACATTTACCTATATTTCAGCATTTTACCTCATAGCACAGTAGCATCTACTAAAGAAATTTGTTTGATTACACCAGATTTAAAAAAAGGAAGAAAAGTTGACCATGAGCCTACTGTAGATCATTGGGAACAACTAATAAGAGAAGCAGGTGTTACTAGTGTATGTATTTTAATATTGCATAAATTTAGCATGGCCAATTTTTATTATTTGCTTAGTTATATTTAGATTAATTTAATTATTATGTTTTGTTTTAGGTCAAGACTGTTTTACCGATGCGTCAGTTAAGAGTTGAATATGATCAATTTGAGTTAAAGCGCAGACTATTAACTCAACATGATCTCATTATGGTTGATACAAGAATATTAAACCATGTATCACATCTCTTAGGGAAAATGTTTTTCAAAAAGCACAATATGCTAATACCAGTGAAAATAAATGAAAAGAAGGATTTAAAAAAAAATATTGATGTTGGTGAAAGAACGGTCATGTTAAGATTAAATGAAGGACATACAGCTTCAATTTTAGTTGGGCACTCAGCAATGCCACAAAGCAATATAAAAGACAATATTATGACATTAGTGAAAAAACTCAAACAAAGATTCCCAGGAGGAGAAGCAAATATAAGATCCCTTTCACTAAAACTACCATTATCTTTATCTCTGCCATTATATCTTACATTACGTAGGTATTTATATTTATACTTGTAATTTTGTTTTCAATTCTAAAACAAGGCTTTAAAGGCAGAAATAGTAGAATTATTTTCAATTTAGTGCCAGCAGAGAGGGGAGCTGAGACAGTCAGAAGGGTCAATGCATATTATAAAGGAGCTGCTTAAGCCTATACTACTTTTTCTAAGTCCCAGGCACTATATTGGGCTCACCCCTCTGCAATGTGATGGAACTTGCACCCACACAATAAATTCATTGGATACTAATAAGTTTTTATTTTACTAAAAAGTTTTTTCTCTTTACACATTTTTTTTGTTGTATATTATGAATTACAGGCCCAACCAATTCTGTACAGACAGTAAAAATCAAAACAAAAAAACCAAAAAGCTTTGTTGTATGTGAAGGAGAACTAACAACTAAAACTGCAAGTATTGTCCGAGTAGCTCCAGATGGAACTGTTCATGTTAAGAAACAAGAAAAGGAGGACAGGTAAAATATATAGTTATTTAAAAAATGTTTTATACTAAGGATAAATAAGTTTTTTTAGAAAATGTATAAGAAATTTAATGTAGCAGGACTTCAGCTAGGGCTTGAGACCATCCAGTGATAATTTCCAAGTTATGTAAAAAATTCATGTATATTCCGAAATATATTTATAAAATTATGCTTTTTAGTTGTTGGTGTACTTTTTAGTAAATAAAATTAGGGTTATAATTTATAATTAATAAATATGCTATATGGAATGTTAAAATTATTATTGTTGGGTTGATTGCTCAATTAAGACATTTTTTTTTAATTAAGGAAAAATTTAAATGTATAGGGGGAATCTCCCTTGACACTAGGATATGCTATATGTATATTTATTTTAGAATTATTTTATTTAAAGCAAAATATTAAAATAATTAATTATTTTTTAGTGAATCTGAAGATGAAAATGATGAAGAAGACAACAACTCAACAATTAATGAAGATCAAAAAGATTAATTAAATTCTTGATTTTTTATCTTTTTGTTGATATAAGTAACTTTTAAATATATTGATTTCCATTTATGAATGTACTATTATTTGTATTATGTAGTACCACCTTATTTTAGTCTTATTATTACATGAATACTCCTTCTCAAACTTTAGTTATACAAAATAACTTAATACTCATGAAAATAAAATTTTATAATGTATGTTAAAAAATTAAATATGTGTAAGTAATGACATATGATAATGACAAATGTTTTTTACAATTTCTTGTTTCTCGTTTTTCATTAAAAATTACATAAACGCAAATTACGAAAGTGAACAAGTAAATTAGAACTTGCAGGTTTAGCCAAACAAATAATTTAATAATAAGCACCACACCTTGAAATATTTTGTGAATGAATCATTTTGATATCAACACTGCTAACATGACAAATTAATATTAAAAATAAGTTTTACTCAATAAACTGTCACGAAAATTGTCTGTTGAAAGTCCTAATACTATTTTCCCTCCGTATACTTCACTGAACTGCTTTAAAATGGATAGGGATAAATTACAGAATTAGGTGTATTGTCATATATGGAATTATAATAAAATAAAAATCAAAATGGATATAATAATATATTATTAAATACAAAAGTACTGTATGTTGTTAACAGATTATTATAATATTAACTATGCATAAATCTTTTAAGAAATTACAGAATTCTTCTTATTATCACAGAAATTAGATTCATTATTATTTACAAAAGATTTTGGAACAATTGTTACATGCATTTTAACAGGCCAAACTTTTTTAAACTTTTTGAAATTCTTAATACCATATTCAGGTGCCTGAACATGTATAGTTTCTTTCTTCACAACCAAATCTGCCCTAATAACAACACTTGTAGATCCTAAATCAATATTGCTGAATTTTTCATCTAAACCAGAGGTGTCTTCTTTTTTTATATGTTTAAAAGGTACAATGTTTAAATTGTTTTTCATAAGTTCCTCTAATTTAGATCCTCTTATAACATTCATATCAACTTTTTCTTCAACTTTGTGAATATCACCTTGTTTAGAAGTTATTGAGTCTTCATTTGTATTTTGAGATTCAATTTCTGGACAAGGTGATTTATGAATAGCAACTCTCTTGTTACTATTATCCACAAAATTAAACAAATCTCCATCATCATCACCATCTGTATTATGTTTTCTTTTTAATGGTTTAGACAAATTAAGTCTTTTGTTAGAATTTGAAGCTTCAATTGCACTTGAGGTCTGAGGTTTCATAAAATTAAACATATTATCTTCATCATCATTAACAATATTCATTTTTTTTGGTGGATTTCCCAAGTCTGCAGAGTCATTTTGCCTTTTATTTGACAGAGGTAAATTAGGTTTTTCCAAAGCTAGTTTTTTATTAACATTATTGATGTCATTAATATCACTGTCATTAGATAATTTTCTTTTGGAGTTGTTTATAATTTCTACATTGTGACTGCTTGGTGTCAAACTTTCATCAATCACCACATTGCTATTTCTGCATAGATTTTCTGAAGAGTTTTGTGTCTCTGGTGCTAATATGTTCTTATTTTTTGTCGTTTGTTCAGGCAACTGCTTAACAACTTCCGAAGGGAAATTAAATGTCGGATTACAATATTTACTTAAAGAACAATATAATATAGCTAAACCAATTTCTGCATCAGCTACAACTCTTTTACCTTTGCATTTAAGATAATCAATTATTTCATTAATTAAATCCCTCTGAGACTGCGTTTCTTGGCTTGTGGAAGATATTTGATACTGAATGACAATAACTTCTTCTTCACATAATGCAGACTTTGTTAATTTTGATTCACTTAATAACAAAGGAACAGCAGAACTTTTTGAAAGAACAATTTTATACATTTCTAATTGTCTTCTCGAAAAAAAGATTACTTTTTTACCAGCAAACAATGTACATCTTTCTTTTTGTGGAATAAATGATACATTTTCTTTGTTAAGAGTTGATTCTAAAATTTGTGGTGTAAAGCTATTTGCATTTGGTAATACCAAATTACTATTGATAGCTTCCACACATTTTTTCCAATAATCCAAAGTAACAATATAAGAGTTTTGTACCAATGCTAAGACTACTTTTATAGTGAGGGTTATAGCTGGCATAGTTAAAAAAGCACAAGTATCATCCCATTCGTTTTTCAGAGTGCCACCTATGGTATCAAGTATTTTTTTAAGATTTTGCAAATTCTCTCCTTTTAATGTTGAAGTACATGTTATAAAATCAAGAAAATTAATTTTCCATATACAATTGATTTTACCAAATTTTACTAGATCATTAGAATTCAATTTTGTCATTTTGTTGCTTTCTATTTTATCAGAATTGTTAACATAGGTACCGTATTTCGAACCTAAATCTTTTAGAAACAAGGCACCTTCTGATATTATAAGAGTCGCATGTTTTCTACTAATCGAAGCATCGTCGGCGATGGTAAAATCACAATTTGGTCCGTCTACACGCCGCCCAATTGTTACCGTATTTTTTCTTTCAAATAAATATATTACTCTCTCGTCACTATTTGATGTAAGATACCACATTTTAGTGACTTCAATTTAACATTTGAAATCGTAATATTAAATACTTAAACTGCTTCAGTGCTTATTTTACGTTGAAAAAATTTTATACTCGACTCAATTTGCTCACTTATATACAAATTTCAATAGTAAATTTACTTGCAATGAGATTTCTAGAATTTGGCAACAAATCAAACAAGTCTAGCTAGTTGACGCTTGACAGATGACAGATCAACAATAAAAGTAACTACAGTACCATAAAGCACAGAAATATTACAGACACAAAAATTTATAATGAGGTTTGGTACCATTTTAAAATTATGATACCATACTGATCCTGTTAAATGAACTCTAAAACTTTATTTTAATTTGCTCATTATACCTTCCAATTTTAGTACTGGCATATAATTCAAATTTTCGATATATCTTTTTTCTAAATTCTAATATAATTTGTTCAACGGTCACACATTTGTTATATGTTTACGGTGCCGTAATTAATTATTTAGTTCACAAAAAATATTTTTTTATTGAATACACAAAATAGATCATAAATCAATAATATTATGAATTTTTACATGTCGATAGAATCTATTATCTTGCCGTAATGTCATTTACTATATTTATGCAATACAAAACACGTCCAAGAGTGGGTTAACATCATAAATATCATAAATTTAATTAATAAGATACCTAAAAGTTGGCAAATGATTTTCTTTAAATTATAATAATTGTTAATCGTATTGCGTTTACCAATGTTCTTTATGATTTTGACAACTTTAACTTTTTACTGTCAACTTTGACATTTGATGTTGACTGTTGTCATAGCAACAGCTTTGTAAACAGCGGATAGATAGAGTATTTGAATTTTAATTCATTAATAATTTAATATAATTAAATAATAAGAATAACTAGTATATCAATATATGTATGAATGTGTTTCTTTACTGTTTTAATATTTTAAGACTTCAGTTACGCCATTACCTAATTTGAAAACATGACTCTTTACATTGATACTAAACTTAGTTTTGCCGATAGTAATGTAGTTACGACTTTAAGTTCATGGCATCCTTCCCTACCTTTACTGGCTGTTGGATCGTACAATCAAGAAAAAGGTGGATTTGTAACAATTTTTCAGGAAAACGTAAGTTAATGTTGTGTGCATTATTTCGAAATCCAATATTTTTTTAAATATATTTTTTATTACAGGGTATTTCATTAGAAGGCGATTGGCCTGTTTTACTTTCAAATCAAGTTACTGCTCTAGCTTGGCATCCAACTAGAAAATTATTAGTAGTTGGTTGGGACGGAGGGGAATTGTATATTTGGTTGGAGTACTCTTGGGCTCGTTTGGAGGCACCTCACAATGCTGCATTGACTACAGTAGCCTTTAGTCCCGGTGGTGGAAGACTATTAGCGTCAGATGCTGCAGGATCATTTTCAGGATGGCAATCAAGTTCAGGTGCACCTTTAACAGCTTTTCATCATCAACTTGGAGAAATTATAACACATGTAAAATTTTGTGCTCCAAATGCAAATTGTGAATCATCAATAAGAGGGTTGGCACGAGCTGCTGTTGCAGGAGATGAAAATGCTTTAGATGCTTTAGCTGCTTGGAGACCTCGCACAACAGCAAAAATAAGAGAGGGTCTTCAACCTGATAACTATGCTTGCTATGCTTCTCAAGACAATGGTGTCATATTATATATTGATCATGCTGGAGCATGTTCAGAAGTACTTAACTCTCCTGGTGTCATTGTTTTTTTAGATATTTTGAGCAATTTATATTTGTTGGTTGCTTGGGAAACAGGTGGGGCATTAAGCCTCTCGAGGTTTGTTATATCTAGTGATGGGTCGTTAACTACAGATACCCATGTTAGAATGACTGCTAGAAATGGACAGTGCATTGTACTGGCAGGAAACTTTTCTGTAGCTGTTATTACTGGAGACAATCTCATAAGAATCTGGGACAGTGAGACTGGTGATAATGATGTGCTGCCAAATGAGACTGATGTAACTGTACCAGGGGATATCTTCACTAGTATTAGCTACTGTCATTTAAGTGACACATTGTGCTGTGGAACATCCCAAGGATATTTATATTTATGGAGACGTGATCACAGAAATAATTGGAAACTTATAAGTAGCACTTCTGTTAAAGGTACAGTTAAAGAAGTGTCATGGGGTTCAGAAGGTTTGATGAACCCATTGTTACATGTAAATTGTATAACCAATGCATTTATACTTCGTGAACAACATGTATGTTGGGGATATTCTAATAAAATGTGGATGGTCCAAAAGTCTGCTCATGAAGTAGCTATATCTGGGATTAATAACGTTTATTCAAATATTAACACATCAATAACTATAAAAACATTTGCATTTAAAGAGAACTATATAGTTTTAGGAGATGGTAAAGATGTACAAGTAAGTTTTTGTCAAATTAAGTGACTTAATCAGTTGTTACACAATTACTATTTTCTTAATAATAATTTAATTTTTAGGTTTGGATGCAAAATAAGGAAAGCATAGGAAATTTTAGTCTATTACGTACTTTTCCGTGGAAAACTGATGTTCTAATTTTACATAATGAAATTATAGTTGGTGTTTCAAGTCCTCATATTGAATGTTACAATGTATCTGGAAATAAAGTGGGAATTCTTCCTAGTCCTGAAGGTGAAGGGGAACCAATTTCTATCACAAATACTAATAAATTTATAGTTATAGCAACTATGGATGGCGCACTTAAGCTAGCAGAAATAACAAAAAAAGGATTTAGAATGCCATATCCCTCTAAAAATTGCTACCATGTCATTGAAGATTTCGGAGAAATCATGAGATCCTCAGTCAATGCATCTGGCCTTTATATTTGTTTAAGTATCGCAAATGCAGGTTTAGCTCCTGATCCCAGAATTTACTTATGGGATGTTGCAAATGATGTTATTAATAGCACTCTTCTATCTGATTCCAAATTACCCCCTTACCAAAGTGTACCCATAGCAATATTATGGGACCATAATGACCCCAGGCTTCTCGCGGTTCACATGCGATCCACTGAATTTGACCATATCCATCTATTTTTTTGCCAAGAGGGCAAGCTTTTCGAATACAAAAATTGGTGTCCAACAACCGAAGATTATTTTACGTCCGATTTTATCTTCTGTTCATTATATTGCCCGTATGTAGTGATTTTATCACAGCAAAGTATTAAAAGAATATTAATGAAAGAGTTTGAAGATTCCACCGAATATGAAGGGAATAAACTGAAACAAGTGCTTAATTTCTTATGTTATATGACAACTGGTTATTTGGAGAAAGCTGTGGTAATTGCTACTAATATAGCTGGGAACAAAAAATCTGTTGTATGGGAGAGCTTAGCAAAAATGTGCGTATCTTTAAAGAGAGCAGACGTCGGCGCTGTGTGCTTAGGAAAAATGGGGAATATAAAGGGGGCCTTAATGATGCGAAAAGTATTAAATGATGACGATATGGACGATACTTCTAGAGTTGGAGTGTTAGCAGTTAATTTAGATCTGATAGAAGAAGCTGAGAATTTATTTCGTGAAGCTCAAAGACCAGATTTAATTACTCGTCTGATATCAGCTAAGGAAGGAGGACTAAGTGAAATTATTGACGGTGAAAAGGACAGTGAAAATGCACTACTTATTAAAAGTGCACAACACAAACTTGCTAAAATATTATGGGCAAATGGAGAAAATGGGCCATCATTAAAACTTTTCGAAAGTGCCGGGACTCTCGTGCCTCACGTTCCAAGAATGTTAATAGCCCAAGGTCAAGCTTCAGTGTTGGCACAGTATGTTTCGAATTCAAATGACAGTAACTTAATAACTTGGTGGGGACATTACTTGGAAAGTATGGGCGATCTCGATGGAGCACTGGATGCATATGCTCGAGCAAAGGATTTTGGGGAGCAGACTAGATTGCTGTGTCACATGGACAGATTCGAGGAAGCCGAAAAAATATGTTCAAAAAATCCGTCATCATTATATCAAATGGCACGGTATTTAGAAATGAATGCAAACGAAACAGAAAGAGCAGTGAAAGTATGTCCAAATGAAATAATAAACTAAATAGTAGATGTGAATAATTCTAATGGTTTATGACCTGTTATTTAACCTATTTACTTATTTCAGCTATATTTGAAGTGTGGCGCTGTATCGTCAGCTATAAGAGTATCAACTGAAGCGAGCGCATGGAATCTTGTATGGCGCGCTGGAAATTCGTCTCCTAAGCACGCTCTGTACGCCGCATCGATTCTTGAAAATGCAGGACAAGTGGAACAGGCTATAACATTGTATCAAAGAGCAGGTGACATCAGAATTTAATCTATTAAAGAAACAGACAAACAAGAACTCTAATAAACAATGTTAAAACAAAATTACCACGATTATTTATTTATTTTTATACGGAGTAACTTTCTAATTTTTTGTACTCATAGGAGCGGCACACATGGCATTAAAATTGGCCGTAAAGTCTGGCGATACAGACGCAATGGTTACGGCGGTAGAGTCACTAGGAGATAAAATAGATCCAGAGCTGGCCCATACTCTCGCAGCTCATTTGCGACAGGCCGACCATCACTCTCACGCCGCTGCTTTACTTGCTACTGCAGGAAAGGTATTTTAATTTTTTTTTTGTAGAAGTGCTGTAGATGTAAGAGTAATAATAGAAATGGCTAGAGACTAGCTTGAAGTGATCAGGGTTTCAGATAAATCAATAAAATATTAATGTAAGCCAGTCGTGACGCAGAGTTCGATTTCTAATTTATTTTGAGACTACAGACTAATTTATTTTGACACAAGATCAATAATATTAAGCAATTACATAAATTAAATTTACACAATTGAATTTCTCAATTGTGAACTCGATTTCGACAGGGGGAGCTAAATATTTCTTTGTTCTGGAGAGAAGACTCGTTAAGTTCCGCCATTTAACACACAATATCCCGAAAATTTGGTGGAAGGCGAGGAACGGAGTGTCTTAACCCTTCGCTACTGTTCTATGTGGAGTATAGCGTGATTTTTTTTTCCTGAACTAGTACTATCTATAGATACTAGCTGCCAAATTTAATAATTCTAGGTCAGCCGGGAGTATCCTATTAATTTAGATTTGATTGAAGGGATCTCATAAGAGTTCCTTTTTTAAAAAAAAGGTTATGTTATTTAATTTCGTCGGGTTTGTCTATTGCAGTACGAAGAAGCATTAGACATAGTGGAGCACTCGTCGGCGCCGCTGTCTGAAGAGCTGGGCGAGAGACTGGCGGCACCGGCGGGCACGGCGGGCCGCGACGCGCTGCTGCGCCGCCTCGCCGACGTGCTGGGCACGCGGGGCCTCTACCACCAGGCCGCTAAGCGACTTGCCCATATTGGGGACAAGGTTCTTTAAACACTTGCATTATAGATATTCAATTGTCATTATAATAACATACGAGTACATAATATGAACATATATCGTTTTAATACGCTTTCATTACGTACATTTATCAGTCTTCTGTTTCTTTGTCTTCCGACCCCAATTGAAACGGGTCAATACTCGTTTACCTGTTATTTAAAGCAGAACTGCCTACAGACCTGATGAATTCTCTAACTTGACTTAAGCCATAAATTATGCTAATACGCTGCAAACACCTCAAACTACGACTACAACATTCGATAAAATAAAATTATGTCCAGGCGGGCGCGTTACGTTGGCTGATGCGTTCAGGCGACTCTGAACGCATAGCGACATTTGCACTAGCGTCTCGCGACCGCGGCGCGCAGGCCCTCGCGGCGGACTACCTGCGACGGCGTGCGGCATGGCGCTCCCGTCCCGACCTCGCGCGCCACGTGCAACTGCTGTACACGCGCGCTCGCGCTCACGGGAAGCTAGCTGGTTTCCACGCGGAATGCGCCGCTATGGAAGTTGAAGATTATGAGGTATGTATGTTGTGTGATGGGTGAGTGCACAGTACGTCACAAACTCAAGTACTATCTACACTATATGGATACGTGGCACTACTGTGCGATATCGTAGAAAATTCCTTTCACGCTTACCTGCGTCAGGGTTTTCAGGTCGATACGACCTTTATACACAGAATGACATAATGTGATAGTTCAGCATTAAGATTAGATAAGGCAACCTATAATATTAATTTTATAGATGTAAGTATCTTGTTGATTCATCTAATTAATTCTCTAAATATATTCCAGAATTACGAAAAAGCTTTAGAGGCTTTGAAGGAGGCAATGAAATGTATGGCAAAGTCTTCAGACCCAGAAACAAGTATGTACCATCCTTTTTATTTATATTTTCTTAGTATTCTATTCACATTACAGAAAAATATTTTATATTTCTTTAGTGATAAACTTTGGATGCCAGAAAATTAAAATCTCCACAAATATATAAACAACATAAATAAAAAATATGTTTAAAACATAGTTACAGCTTGGACGGATACTAAGAGGCGTCGGTTCACAGCCAGTTACAATTAAATATTTTATGAATGTAAAATATTTTTCAGTTACCAGAAGTAACAAAAAAATATTCCTAAATATATTTTAGTTACGATATTTTTTGTTTCAGCTATGAGATTACGCATTAACAGGCTGAACACACCTTATAAAGTTTAACCTTTCATATCTCTTATATTTTATTTTGTTTTTGAGACATTTAAAAAAACACGTTTAAAATAAATAAAAAAAATATGAACGATTTTGCTATTTTAATTTTATTATAGTATGTATTGCACATCTTATGTTGATTTTACCTATATTTTTTATAAATAAAATTTTAAAAAACATAGCCAATTTATAAATGTCATTCAACAGGTTCTCAAACTATGGCGCTCCAAGAGCAGAGTACGTTTGTTAAACGCTTTATAGATGTCAGGAACGCGTTATTAGCAGGAGATATAAATACAGGCAAGATATATTTTAATATATAAAAATTACATATACAAAAATTAATTATTTCAGAATTTAAAAAATATTTTTAGCTTAAGGCTGTGTGCCGCAGGGTAGGCAGTTGGAGCCTAGTGTTAGTGTAGGACTGTGGGAAAGCGGGGAGCCGAGTATTCCGCTCCCCACTTTCCGCCGAATTCGCGAAGAACTCAACGCCATGCTTTACCTCGATACCAGAGCGAAGAAATTAAAATTTTAAATATTTCATGTCCATAACTGGTAGCGTTTATAGTTAGACGCTTGCGCCACAAATGACCTTAATGGGATTTTAATTTAGTAAATTTAATTTCATTTTTTTAATATATTAAAACTGATAAGAAATTATTGTAGTACAGTGGGACTCCAAATGTAAACGCAACGGTGTTGGTATACTCTGTATATAGAAGGGTGAGCTGGAAGACGTCACTCCAGTCTCCAACATAGAGTATATGGGCACTTCGTTCTGCGCTTTGTGCCATCCTTCGGGTCATTTTATCCTTCCTGTATGCCTACTACAATACGATCGGTTCTGAAGTTGCTTGTAGACGGCTGCGCAGACTTGATATTAAGATTTTTTTATAATTTTATTTTTTTTATTTTACAAAACTTAACTTCAGGGCGGCTACAACTCGCTGTCCATACTTAATTTCATATTTCATACATTAATGTTTTATTTTAAATTTTAGGTATTTCTAGTGGACAGCAACTAATGCGTGCTGTCAGTGGTCGCGCTGGTCTCATCTCCGAAGAGAAAATTTTAAAATTACTTGTACAATATGCTACCGAACATCCTGATGGTGAACGTAAGATTTGTACCATATTTTTTTTCTCTATTATCCCTAAATATTATACTTTTTCGTAACATAAACAAATTTTTTGATAAGTCGGTAATATATAAGTCGATGGCACTTGGTCTGACAGTAAACGCGACGGGTATGCGTTCAATTCCCTCTCGAGTTTTCTTTTTCATTTCCTCCAAAAAATATTTTCATTTCCTCGCTCTGGTATCTAACAAATACAAGCGCTGCTTTGAGTTTAGTCACTCAACGTGAATACTAGGTTCCCTCTACCCATCCAGCTATATGCAGTATTATAGAACAAAAGTAAAAAAAAATTGAAGGAGATTTTTATATAAAACACGCATATCAGATGCCGATACCCAACTGCTAATGTCATATTTTGTACTAGCGGACGCGCGCAGCTTCGCTTACTTATTTAGGGGTGAATTCTAAGAAACCACAAAATATGTGTATAATGAAATATTTTTAAGA
>FASU01008973.1:71-23427 GCA_001486225.1 Heliconius pardalinus sergestus | reverse complement strand
AATATTTTACCCTATATGCTGTTGCCCTAAAAGGGGCGCTGACGCTTCCACCTGCACATATAAATTTATAGGTTTTGATGAGATATCATTGTCAGCTGTGAGCCGGTTAGTTAAAAACAAAAGCATATTCATTCTTTTATATACAAAACATTTTAAATATAAAATCAGTGGTCTGATTTTCGACTTAATTTATCGTATTCTTTAAAGTTGCCTATAATTTCTAAAACATACCGTTACAAATTTAGACTGCTTTGTGTTGACATTATTATTCATTATGTTTAATCGTTCCACTTGGTCATCATCAAAACTATTAAAAGGCTGCCTCTTTATAAAAGCCACGATATGCAGTGAAAGATAATTTTGGTGACGAATCTCTTTGATGAATAATTAATTTGAAATTGATAGATTATTAATGATTTAAGGCAAAATAAATCACGAGTCCATGAATCGTTCTTGAACTAGATACGAGTGTTTTAGGTTCCATTGTTACCTATGTGAATAAGGTAAATAGAGGTTTATATTTAAAATATTCTTATCTGGTTCGGTAAGCGCAAATTGGATTATGCCACACAATTTTAATTGTCTTGCTTTAAATGTATACGAGTGGGGTAATGTAATTCTTTCTGAAACTTTGCTAAAGTAGCTTTACAGTTCCGTTAAATTACAAATCTATGATATTCTCTGTTTAAAGACAATAAGCAAGTTTAACAAAAAGCTTTCTCGTCAGTCGCTTTATTTAGTAGTGAAAACATATCAATGGAAAGCGAATGACACGTCATGATGGAAACCAATACTTCGATTATTTCAATAAAATAATTAAAACGATCTTGTTGCTTTAGTCCAATAATCTACCGATTTAGTTTTAAATGGACAGGCATAGAAAGTGGCGCGTTTTAACTTAAGATTCTCTATGCATGCGGTAAGAACCCTGAAACTAATGAAAATTGTGGCTAGATGGAATTAAAAATACAAAATGTACATGATTTTAGTAAGAATATAACAAGACATCCGCTTGGAAATTTGTATAAATAAAAAATTAGAATTTTAATTTACTTGTCTTCAAATCTGGTCACTGCATTCTAAAGCTATCCAAACTAACATCTAGCCTCAATAACTACTAGTTCTAATGTTATAATTATAACAAAAATGTCCCTTCACCTCCATCATAGCATTCTGCTTTTGCTTAGTTTGAACTTCTCAAAAATTATAATTATTATTTAAATTTTGATGAGTATGATGCAGAGTTACATAAGGAAAAGTATAGCGAAATACACTTGCATATTCATTTCACTTAAAATTTATATCAATAAGTAGTGCATGCTCAATATCTACATTAATATACATCAATGAAACATATTTTGTTATAAAATTCCAAAAATTTTAATTATTATTGCAATGGATGAACACTAATTAATGATTTGACTGATGTGTTATTTAAATAAAACAATTTTTGTTGGTCAAATATTCTACAATTTTTCTTGTTAGAACAATCAGATATTCATTTCTATTTGTGATTTTGATGATATTTTTATTTTATTTCAATTCAAGTAACATTAATAGACAATTCACAATAATGAAACATTTGTTTAATTAAATTTTGGATTCATATAAACTATATTTCCTTACATTTAATAAAAATTAAGGACTCTACAGTTTATAAATGACTACTAATATATTAATATAACAAATGTGGTTTAAAATTCCTAGTTTTGTAAGCTGAAGAGTAAGGGTACTGCTGACTGTGTCAGTATTACAGAATCTACTGAATTTTGGTGCAAAGTTACACTTAAAGAAGAAATTATTAAGCAAAATTTTAAATCTATATTTAGGCTTTACTTAAAAACAGTATATTGAATAATTTGATATTGTTTTATAATGCTCAATATAACATATCATTAATTTTCAATTGTTTTAATCATCAAAATTTTGAGACAGCAAGAAGTTTGCTGCTAGATTTTCATTTTTTTCACAAGCAAAATAGGCTTGAATAACCATATGTTCAGGAAATCCTAAAGCTTTTAACCTTTCTATAGCTTCTTTATCTTGAGGTGATACTTGAATAACATTTTGAGGTTGCTGTGCTGCTGGAGCAGGATTCTCCACAGCAGAATCGTCTGGTGCAGCACCAGTAGCTGGTGTATTTACAGGCTCATTAAGCATCCTAACAAAAGCTTGCTGATGCTGGCTTATGGCTTGCAAAAGTGCTGGATTACTCTGACCAATTTGTTGAAGGACAGTATTTAATAAATTAGGATTTTGTTGAATTACGGCGCGCATTTGTTGGAATTGTGGTTGTTCTCTTAGAAAGCCTAATGGATCATCATCAGAGCTTTCTTCAGCTTCTTGCTCCTGTAGTAATTCTTCAGGAATACCAGTTATAAGATATTCTACTGCTCTTTCACGATTATTGAAAGAAGCGCGGAGTGCCTGTTCAACTTGCTGCCTGTTATAACCCATATCCATAATACTTTGAACAGTAGATTCAAAATCAGGTTCATTAGATAAAATAGGGGGTTCAACCACACGTTCAGTTTCCTCAGCAGGAGCAGTTGCAGTACTTTCTTCTGGAGCTTTACTTTTACCATCTCCGCTTTCTGTCGATGCACTTTCTCCGGCCTCGGGTGCCGAAGCGGATGACGCTTGTTGACTTTCCGAAGATTTAGGTTTCGTTACCATTATAACAATAAATTTCTTTTCATCTATATTATACGTACATAGTTTGTTATCGTCAAGAAGAATTTTACCCGCATAAATAAGTTTTTGATTATCTGCCGCATAATCCTTGCCTTTTTCAACCTCAATTTTAAGCTTCAACGCCTTAACTGTTTCATCAGGATCAATTTCTATTTGAAATGTTTGCTGCTGTAACGTTTTTAAAGTCACCAACATTTTGCTGCTAATATAGACAATGAAAATACAATGAAAAATTTCTGATCTCGCACAAATAACCGATCTGACTCGACAAAATTATCCAGTAAACATAACCTCGTTGCCAAAATTACTTTTTTTATGTCATTTCGATCGGATACACGAAAAATATTAGAAACCATCTATTCATTAATATTTCATTAAAAGGAGATAGAATTAAACTAAACTTTAAAAATAATAATAAAATATTTCCTATAACTAGGA
Organism: Heliconius pardalinus sergestus; assembly: GCA_001486225.1. Classification (NCBI taxonomy): domain Eukaryota; kingdom Metazoa; phylum Arthropoda; class Insecta; order Lepidoptera; family Nymphalidae; genus Heliconius; species Heliconius pardalinus. Next base: position 20,295 of record FASU01008973.1, on the reverse strand, counting down.
ATTTACAAATAAATTAAAATTTTCAGAAGTTCATTATTGATAAATTAATTATATTTTTATAGAGCAAAATGTTAAGGTGCCTCAACTACTGTATTATTTATGTGTGTCCGCCGAGTCTCTGTCTTTTCTGAAACGATTTTTTTTATTTCAACGCTCTTTGAAGTAAAAAAAAATTATATAATTTTGGTCATGAATAAATTATATTTTTTATTTATTTTACCCATTATATTAGAAAAATAAAACTTTTATTAAAGATGATTGAATTATTGAACTTCACAGTTCACCTATCTCTCAAAAATAATGGCATCAAACCTCTGTTTTCTAATTTTCGATCAATTTAATAACTTTTTTCTTATTATCAGAATATATATATATAATTGATATATAACCCTATAAATATTTTAAAAATATTCCAATCCACAAATGACACCCTTATAAACAGAAATTGACTCACGAGTCAGGTACCCTTTGTAAAGAAAAGGGTGAGACAATTCAACCCAAATTACAAACTCTCTTGCATTCTACTTTCTAAAATTTTATCATAAACTTTACTACCTAAGCTAATCAAACTATGGCTCTGTCTGTGAACCTTTGCCTTTATACTAAAGCAAGATGTCTGCACCTCGCCTATCGCACGCCTAAATTGCACAAAAACCAGAGCAAATCCAAGACGCGTGGCCCACCATATTTGATCATGTCGGCAATAACTCCATCTGCTGCCGCTGACTTAGATACCTATACTTATTAATAAATTTACTGTATTATCATTTGTTTCTGTTTTTTAACAATAGCCGTGATATTTTCGGAAGTTTTCGGGATATTTTGAAAACTACGATGGTCTGCATTATAGTTCTCTTGCAGATATTACAGTTCTCTCTAAAATTAGAGTATTCTTATTAAAACACAGCATATTATTTGAAAAAATTGTGGTATTGATCGACCATAACCAAAATAAAATAAATAATGTTATAATATCGTTATTTGCACATTTTTTAAAGTTAAATGATTCCAATAATGTTAGTATAATAAAATCAGATTTACTCTTTGCAATAATCAGGTAATAAGGCACAAATATTGATAGTTTTTTTGCATAAATGAATATACAGATTGTAACTAACTTTCAAAACGTGTATAAAAATTTAGGGACACTTAGTAACGCAAGAGAATATTTGTGGTGATAATGGAGTATGTAAAGACTATGTGCCTAAGTTTCCTCTGCCTCTGCCTACCCTGCTATGCGCGGGATACAGCCTGAAGCTAAATGCCTACTCTGACTCTAACTGTATTTGCCCACTGTATAAAATGCATTTAACAAAACTGCAAAACAATTAGAAATTAAAGCAGCAATTCATAAAAAATATTTTATTTGTAGATTAACATATTGACTCATATAAAAGCAAGGGTTGTCCAATTTGAAGCATAAGTAAAATACCAGATACACAGAGTTATACTTATTTCACTTCAACAGGCCAAAAGCAATTGAACAAATGTTAAATATTGATATTTGTTTATAAATTTAATGACAAACTATAAACACTTCTATTTTTTATACTAAATAGAATAGTGGTATAGTAGTCACTTATCTAGTAACCAAATTATTAATTTAATGTCCGCCTTTCCATTGAATATATAGTGACATTTATAGGGTGATATTTTATAAAATATTTTTTTCACATTCATTAAGCCATTTCTTAGGTACACTTTTTGTGCCACTTTGCATTTGCTTAATTGCATTAAAAATAGCTAAATCAGCTATAGAGAAGTTATCATTATAGACCCAGCAGCTAGAAGTATTATTTGCAAATATATTGTTGATATAATTTTCCTTTCTTTTTTCTGGTGCAGTTTCAAGTTGATGACATATGTCAAGGAAATTGTCTAGTTGATAATTCTGGTAGTCATAAGGTACTACATCACTATATACAAGACATAAGTATCTTATGATGTTCACATTGCCAAGAATTGGGACATCTAAAGAAGAAATTTTCAACTCTGGGTTTGCCGACTCTGAAAAATATTTTCATTAATTATTTTGTATCCTCATTAATCATTAAGATTATTGCAGACACTATATTTTTGACTGCCAAGATAAAAAGTCTTATTACCTAATTTATTATCAAAATCATAAATATTTAAATTAATCATTTTAGCCTTTAGGTACACAGGTGGGGTTTGTGGATCCCACATGTTGTTATTGAAAATAGTTTATTAAATTGACAAACTTTGATTATCTGCTTTCAGCTAATCTCAGTGGGATACAGAGACTTGTGGAAAAATTGATGCACATCACGCTTTGGCTTAACAAAAGCTTACCTATGAAGTATAAATACCCCATTTTTGATTTCATGTACTAACTTTTTCCTCTCATTTCTGTTTTCTCTCTACATAAATATAAATTTCATAAGAATATTTTTTTAGTAAAAGATACTTAAAAAATATTCTTACAGCTTAACAAAATATAATAAAAAATCCAAATACTTTTAAAACTATGATTTAATGCAAAATCCTAAGCCAATCAACCATCATATTTTGTCCACCTTTTACCACATTCAAAGACATAATGTAAATAATATTGATTAAAATGCAATAACTGTAATACATACCAGATTTAAATATCAGTCTGAGGTTTATTTTGGATTCAGGTTTTACTTGATACAAGTCTTGAAATTTTTTAAAAAATGCTTTTACTTTTGCAACTTTTGCATTTGAAATGGAAGAATGAATGTGCCATGACACACTTAGCATTTTATGTTTTAAAAATATATTTAAAAACCAAGGGAGATTTTCAGTATTTAAAATAATTACTATTTCTTGTTGCTTTGTCTGTAACACCAAAAAAGTTAAATTATTTTCTGTGAGAATAAGCAATTCTAAAGATTAATTTGTTATTCCTTCTATATTGATATATACATGGTATACATGGTGATCCACAGGACTACCATGACTGGGTGCAGGCACACAAGTATGTAACTGTAAATGTAACTGGTTGTGGGCTTGATCGCCACTAAAGGAAATGAATTATTTATCTAAATTTATAAATATATTTCTTATCTCTAGTGTTGAGGCAAAGCATGGCATTGAGTTCCGCTACTCAACACATAATGCCTCCAGAATATGTGTCTTAGCACTATGTTCCCTCTGCCTACCCTGCTATGTGTGGGATACAGTGTGAAGCTGGTTTATTTTAAATTTGTTATTGTTTGGATTACATATAAATTACAGCTTTCATTTAATTGCAGATTTTTTATAATAAGAATTTTCTCATAAATTCCAATATTTGTAAAGTTGCAATAAAGTGAAAAAAGGTAATAGTGACTAAACTTACAATATCAACAGTATTTGTTGTCAATTCTTGTTTTATATGTGGATTTAAAACACACAATGAACTTATCTTTTTTATTCTTTCATAAAGAATATCTAATTTTATTAGAAGTTTGTCCTGCCTGTTTTCTAAATCAATGAGCTGATTAGCAGGCATTTTCTGAAAGGAATATATATTTTAAAAGACAAAAAAACTCATTAAATTTGTAATAAGCTCCAATCCAACTCCAATTATTTAGTATGTTATAATGAGATAAGGACAGTCTTTTATGTTTAGGTAAAATAACAGTGTTCTTCTTTCTTATACAAAATAAAACTGATTGAAATAATGTTTTTCAAAGTAGTCAAAATAATGAATTCAATTCATTTTCTTGTGAAAAGTTTGTGGACATCATGACACAGTTGGACGGGTCCTAAATGCTACTATGGTTGTGACTTCGATTTTCCCTTATGGGGCGAAAAAAAGGTCCTCTGTGTTAAAAAATAAATCTGAATCTGAGAAGCGGATGTTTTTACAACATATATGAATTATCATGCTATATTAAATTATATAACCTAAACTTTAAAGTAAAAATTTAAACTTTTGAAATAAACCTTAAGAAACTTGGTAACCTGATCGCTTATATTGATTTCTGTATCGTTTTGGTATATGTCGGTTAAATTCTTCAATCGATACATGCACTTAGGCAAGATTATTTCTTCATTAGTAGATATGAGATTTTTCATATGATACATGGCGTTTTTATTTCTACTAAACTATTTTTTTACATGCACGAGTATTATTTGCTTTGATTTGACATAATGGACATAATAGTGATAGTAATACAAAATACAAATGTCAAATACTATAGAGTATAGACCAGGGATTGAAATAACGTTAAAAAGTTGGTATCGTTACTCCGGGTATCGATACTTGAAAAGTAACGCGATCATATTTACCTATAAAGGTAAATATGATCGAAATATAAATTTAGATAATTTTACAGTTAACTTGAAATCTACTTTTAAAATAGATTATATCGGTATTTTTAAAATGGCTCGTAACGTAACGTCGCTCTCGTCTAATTTCCAGTTTTTAGAAACTGTTCAAAAGAAAAAAATAAATTTATACATTTCAAAAATCTAATTCTAGACGAATCTAATGACTGTTTTAAAATGTTATCGCTCGCCGACAGAAGATTAATCGGAGACCAACATTTTTTATTCAAGATAATTAAAAATCGTATGTTCCCCTTCCTTTTAACCTGTTTCAATTTCAGATGCCCGCGAAGAGTTATGCGTAATTCATTATTACTTAACATGGGCAATAGGCGCAAGTATGCACTGTATACATAAAATATCTTTGTCAATAGAGCCTGCACAAGTTATAATGAAACGTTGTGTTTGCCAATATTAATATTTTTACATTTGTAAAGATAACACACAAACACACACACAGTTATCTGTCAAAGCGGCAACCTCGCACACGTATGTATGCCTCACACGAAATACAGTATGGATAAAAATCGTGAAATGAAAAAAAATCTTACGTCCAAACTGTTGAGGTACCTTGATTAATTTCTTAAGCTCTTTATGCAGTTTCAGTAAAAAGAGCGCTGCCTCTTCCATCCTGTATATTTTTTGCTGATGCTCTTTTTATGTCATAGTTATTACCTATTTGCAAATTTAGTTTTGCAGTAGTATCTATAATCTATTTTTATCAAATTATTTTTTTAAACTTGATATACATAAAAAATCTTATATTTTTTATTCTTTTAAAATTTGTTAGTAGTTTTTTTATAAATGTAACAGTCATTTTTAGTTAGATCAAGAATCTGTACATTATGGGAGGACTTTTTGATAATTTTAAATCTTAAAATTATCATTTTTATTTTGTATATTTAAGTTAGAGTAATATAAATTAAATTTATCTTCGAAATTCAAATGTTACTTTAATGTTGCTTAAATCCATTATTTAAGTCCAAATATTTTTTGAGAAGTATATGGTTATTTCTTACTTTTCTTTTATTTTTTATACACCTAGAAAAATGTGTATTATATAATATAATTAATTTTGATAAAAAATATATCAATAACAATTTATTGTATTAAAAAGTAGTAAATTGACTTCATTCTTGAAATGGAAAAAATATGGCGGCCAGCTACCTAGACTGACTGATTGCGAAGTGATAAGTGTTGTGCGCAACTGTTATGTACTATTAAGTTATAAAAGACAATGGATGTTGCAGTTAAAATATTAAAAATATGTTTCTTTTACAATATTAGTATTCCGTCCCTGTGGGATGTTTGATTTTTGAAAGATGCTCGATTGGTATAAAATTCAATAACCCTCAAGTTAGAAAAACGACATGGCGGACTAATAATCAACCAATGAGAAGCGAGCATTAAGCGTTTCAGAATTGCATGCACCTATTCACATTTCGCGTCATTACGTTTTGGTGCCTTGTTTCTTAGATAATAATCCAAATCTGTGTAGTGGTAAATTATGTTCTGTATCTTTTATTAACGATATCGTGGAAATAATCGCATTTTTAGGCAGTGTTAAACTCTCTTCCTTTGAAGCGTCTCGAAAGCTGCTACCATGAATGCCTTAGATTTAGGATGAACCTAAATACGCTTATGTACATCGTTTTGTTTTTGTAAACAATAATGTGTTTTCAATACACGTGCAAAATTGTGCAAAATTGACAGTTGTTTATAATAATGACGGGAAGGGGGGCAAAAAAACGCGGGAGGCCCCCGAAATCGGGAAGTTTTGAAAAGAATAGAAAATTTCAATACCATTTATTAAAAAAACCAAAATATTTACAAACACAAAATGTGGGATCTAGTTCCCTCGCAAGTACTCCATCGGCATCTAGAGCATCATCACCACAAGGAAGTGATATTAGCAGGCGGAGTACAAGAAAACAGAGAGGTGGCAAGTCTCATAAAAGTAAAAGAGGAGGTTTGTCAAATGCTTATTCTCGGAGAGGATACAATCCACATGCTGCCGACTATCATGAGTCGGAGTATCATTATGGATCAGATTTTGGAGATGAATTCAGTGATAGATCTGAACCCGAAGAAGATCGCGGCAGTGACAGCTCCGAAGGTACCGCTCGGGACGCTGCAGCCAGTGACAGTGATTTTTCTGTTAGTAGTTATAGTTCTGTAGGTGGAACCTCACGCAAAGCAAGTAATAATCTTTTAAGACCTCCCAGTCCAGACCCACTTTGGCTACAGCAAGAACGCCAGATACCTCCACTAATCCTACCACCATCTTCAGATGATTTAATAATACCTCATCATTTAGTTTTACAAATAGTAGGTGTATATGAGGTACTGCGGCATTTTAGGCATCTGGTAAGATTATCACCGTTTAGATTAGAAGATCTATGTGCAGCTGTAAGCTGTGAAGATCAGAGTAATTTACTCATAGAAGTACATATAATGTTGCTTAAAGCTTTGCTACGAGAAGAGGATGCACAGCAAACTCACTTTGGGCCATTAGATCATAAAGATAGTGTTAATATTACTTTATTTCTATTAGACATTATGACTTGGCCGGAGGTTTTAAGAATTTATGTGGAAAGTGATAAATCATTTGATAAGAACATAGGTAGGGTCTTAAATTCATGTGAATATCCTTTTACAACTATTGAAGATCGTTTAGCAGTACTTCAATTTTTATGTAATCAATTTTTAATAACAAATCCAGTTCGAGATGATCTTATAAGTGAAGGTAATTATTATTAATACTAATATATGTATATATATTTTCTTTCTATAACTTGTTATAAGCTTATAATAATACTTTCAACCTAACCATTTTCATATAATGATTTTTTTCAGCTCCTATACAATATGATGATCATTGCCGAGTTTGTCATCGCTTGGGTGACCTCTTGTGCTGTGAAACTTGTCCAGCTGTTTTTCATCTAGAATGTGTTGACCCTCCATTAGTCAATGTACCATCAGAAGATTGGCAATGTGCTCTATGCAAACAACATAAAACAATAGGTGTAACAGATTGTTTACCTGATGCTGAAAAACAAGGCTTATTATGTAGACATGAACATTTGGGTTTTGATAGACATGGTCGAAAATATTGGTTTATTGCAAGACGGATTTTTGTGTATGTTCTTATTCATTATTTGTGCAGTGGTGGCTACTTTGATAATATATTGTTATATATTACTAATAAACTGATATATGTTTGTTTTTCATTATAGAGAGGCTGAAAATAGTGATGTATGGTATTACACAGCATCTCATCAATTCCAAGATCTTCTTGAGGTATTAGATGCAAATGAAATGGAAGCGCCTTTGGTAAGAGAATTAATTGAAATGAAACAAGAAATCTTAAGACAAATGAATGTAACTGAAGATTTAACTGAACAAGCTAAGGGAAATCGAAAGTCTTATTTGGAGGTTGAAATAAATAATAGTATAAAGAGGAAAGTAGTAAAGGAGGAACAAAGACATATAGAGCCAAACAATGGCATTAAATTAGATGACAAGGATGATTCTCAAATGTCTATGGTCCATGAAAGTGACATAGTTAATGAAGTCACCATTACTAGTGATGAAATTGTCAAAGATGAAAATGATGATATTGACTGTGAAGATACTAAAAGAATTAAAAATAATTGTTTAGTTAAAACTAAATCACAAAATCAAAAAAGAAGTGATGATGGTATGTTTTAATGCATTCATTAATTTTAAATGTGAATAGTGTTTATTTTAAAATAGTAATAAATAAATTTTAGTTACAGAACGAGTTACACGTCTTAAATCTAATCAAATCTCAAATGGCACATACCTTTTTAAGTTGGGTAATGAAAACACCTTCAAAAGTTATATAAACCAATATACTAATAATCCTTTGGCTTTAAATAAACCCCAAAGAAATGAAGAAAGGGACAAGAAACGTTATATTTCCCATAAATTTTCTCTTTCTTCAGGACAAGAATTTAAGTGGGTTGGATTGTTAAATGGTAATTTTTATTAAATGTTTATGATTGATATACTAATATCATTTATCTAGTTTTGCACAGGCACTATTGTTATTTTTTTTACATGATTTACTTTTCAACAGCAACAAAGCCATTATTTGTAGCAACTTTGAGACAAACTTTGCTTCAACTAGAATCTAACATAGTGCTACAGTTCATGCATCCAAATTGGACATTGTTACGGAAGCCTTGGGTTCAAGCAGTTCAACTTTGTCAGGCTCCCAGAGATTTTGCAAGAGCTCTTTGTGTTTTACAGGTATTAAAAATAATATTTTATGTTTAATGTAAGGTCAATTATACTACTTATTATTGAAGTCGTAGTGGCGCAGCGTCTGATCGTAAACACGACGATTGTGGGTATCATCCCTATTCATGGTAATGCATTGTTTTAATTTTTGCTCTCTGATAACAAAGTGCAACCTCGTATACTGTTTGTTACTGTTGTTTATATATTCGTGAAATTTATAAACATTTTTTTTACCATATGAGGGAGTTTAGTTTTAACACATTTCATGATCTATTTTCCGTATTGACTTGTATAACTAAGACGCGCTCTTTATTGAGTGAGTGAGCAAATGATAATAACTCATTCCTGAATGAGGAATATGTGGAATCAAATATGTGGATTTGATCACCCATCACCCTCATAGTCAGAGGCTGTGTTACTGCGCCACGACGGTCTAAACTGATATGATATGATAATTTATATTACTCCATCAAAACTTTCAACAGGCTTGTATTAAAAATGCTGTGTGGGTGCCGGCATGGCATGAACAGCTGGGTCATGTGCGTCTAATGCGTACTACAGCTGCTGAGAGGGAAGAAAGAAAAAAACTTGATAAAAGAGAGAAAAAAGAGAGGGATGAAGAAGAGGAGAGAAATAGAACTGCTTGCAATTTTGTTAAGTATTCATTAGGTCTCCGACATCAGGTAAACTTTTATCTTGATAATGTAATATTAGATTTATATTTCAGGCATTTAAAAAACATCACTTGCAGGTGTGGAAACAAAAAGGCGAAGAATACAGAATCCATGGACAATGGGGTTGGTTATGGAATTCTGCAACCAGGAGATTTAAAAAGCACAATAGCAATGTAAAGTTAACCATATCTAATGGCCCTGCAAAAATTGCTGTTAGAGTCAGAGATGGCAACATCATAAAAGTTTTGGCTGTAGAACCTAAAACTTACGAATATCTAACTTCAAATGAGTGCACAGAACAAAATGTTATGGAAAAATGTATGTAATAAATTTTACTGTTTTTTAATACAAAAATAATAATGATATGTTGAAATGTTTATAATATGTTGTTTTACTTATATTAAGTTAAAAAATATATTTTTTTAGTACCAGTTTCTATGAGGAGTATGAAATTAGAAAAAGAAACGGAAGATTTCGAAGAAATTGATGTTGAGAAAGCTTTAAGTTCATCAACCAGAAGGTATTATCCTAAGATTGCTAGAAAATCAAAACTTGATGATTTTTTAGCTCGACGTACCTACTTAAAGTTTATGGAGGAAAAGAAGTTAGGCAACATTTTGAATAATATAAAAAAAGAGGAAGATGTAAAAAATGACGAAGATAAAAATGTTGACATTGAGAGTGAAGAAACAGAGGCAGAAATACCTTCAGCAACTGTAGAAAGTAATGACAACAACTCAAAGAATGTAAATATAGGCCCTAAAAAGATTGAGATCTTAAAAGAGAAATATCAAATGTTAACAAATTTGACTAAACACTATAAATGTTATTCAGCTAGCTGCAATAATTCTGACATGTCTGGAGTGTCATCCATGAAAATTGAGTGTTATTCCCCACTTTGTATTGAAAAAGGTAAAATATTACAACAGCTATTACAGTTACTAAAAGATGGTCCTAACAGCTGTAATTCATTTTTACTTGCAAGTTGTAAGGAAAATAATAAAATTTCCATATTGGAGCAATATTTATTGGGGAAAAGTTCAAATTCAAATGAAAATATAGTGTCGGATTTACTATCGGCAGTCGCTTGTGCACAGGAATGTGATGTAAAGAATTCTGATTGCTTTGTAAAAAGAAAATCTAGCGGAGATAGTGATGTAAATTGTAAAGTAGAAAAGTATGAAAACGAAAATAACAATTCAATGTGTGGTATTAAATCAGAAAGTACACTTGAAGAGTCTGCTGTCCCTGCTATTGGCAATGAAATGGATATTGATATAACAAGCAATAATAATGAAGACAATGAAGTTGAAATTGGACCTCTGAAGGAATTGACAGAGCATGATCAACAAAACATTGAATCAGTAGATAATAAGGGTCGGCCACCAATACCAAAATTAAAAATAACTCGTGGCAAATCCTCAAAATCTAACACTAACATGAATAATGAAAAAGGACAGGATTCTTCATATGAGTGTTCATTAAAATCCGAGAAAGCGTCACACAAACCCAAATATCGGGCAGTTATAAATAGACGCTTTGGATTAACAAGGAGTGTTAAAAAAGAAGATAAGATAAAAGAAGAGAAAACAGATTGTGTAATTAGAGTTTATTCAACAGAAATTCCTAATGGTAAAGTCTATTTAAAGAGGGTTCAGACTGTAGCAGTAGAAAAGAAAAAGAAAAGAACACCCGTTAAATATCCTCTCTGCTCATCATTTCATACCAAAAGCAAAGCTAAGACAATAATGGTTTTACCCCATCATGAATTAAAAAAACTGTGCAGGCAAGCAGGTCACAGCACGGTTTCTGGGTTCAGCCACAGCTGCAAGCCCAACCAGGTGGTGTGGCCGTACCCGTGCGCGCGGCCGCTGTTCAAGACGTGCTGGCTGTACCGCACCGTCAACCTGCAGTGGCTGGCCAGCGCCGCACTGCAGCTACGCGTCATGTGGGCGTGCCTGCGCTGGGACGACATGGCCGCCAAGCCGGCTACCGCCGACGGCAAGCACCAGCTCACCACCGATACGGAGATCGTGTCACTCGAACTGTTAAAACATCGTCATATCGGACAGTTTTCGGAGCGTACTCAATACCTTCGCAGAAAAGTAGTTATACCATTGGAGCTACCCAAAACAATCCGTGAGGTGACATCTATTCGAAGTGGCTTGCGGAAGAGGAAACGTGCCGAGTCGCCGCAGAATACTGAACCGCAGGTTATTTTCTACGATTGTTTTATTAATGTTAACATTTAATTAGAGAGTTAGATATTATTTTGATATTACGTTATAGGTGACGGAAGAATGGGTCGACGAGGACAAACTAGAACTGTGGGAAGTGCGCCAGTATGGAGAGCGCGCGGAGAGAGTGACGCCGGTGACGCGCACCTCCACAGGCAAGCTGCCGCAGCGGAACACTGCCGCGCCGCCCAACGCCTCCGACCTCAAGGACAAAATGGAGCAGCAGTTGCGAGAGCAACGTGCGGCTCACCAACAGAAACGAGCTCTGGAGATGTCAGGTACAAATAGCACATTACAAATATCAACATTATTATTTATTGTAGTCTATTTATTTGAGCTTGCGAAATAATGTAAACAAACAGAACACTTTCTCTTATTTTTATTGTATTTATACGAATCATTCCTTCTATGTGTTAGAACACGTTAACAACAGCCACCTTGTCTATATTGGAGTTTTCTTTGATTGATTTTGCTTTGTAATGTTCTTGTTTTTAAACACGAAAACGTTGTCGTCAGTATAACAAATAGAAAACTATAATCAAAAGCTTAAAGGTAAGCTTAATAAATCAAGAAACATAACAAAAACAAAAGTAACAATGGAATAACAAGAATTTAATGAAAATATCATAGCTGATATTTTAACGTAAAATAACTGAACATAATATTGAATATGAATATATGTGCTATTTAATTTATTAGTATTAAAATGCATTTCAACCTTGAAAATAAAGTGTCTTTTGGGTAACACTATTTAAGTTAAATAATTATCATAAAAAATAATTGACAAGACATTTTTATAATCTTTATTTTCTATCAAATCTGAAAGAGTTCCATAAGTTCTATAGATAACATTCAATACTATTACTTACAGTGCTATCAGCGTATTACTTACATAGGTCTTTTTGTAAAACATATTAATTCCATGAAATGTGACCTGTAAAGTAACCTTTTTCTGGTTTCATTACCTTTTATCTCACGGCTCCTCAAGTAAGGTATAGTAATAAATAACTTGTATAATAATTATTGCCTGTTACAGAAAAATCGAAGACTACACCTAACCAAGTCTCTGGAAAGAGTACATTAACCTCATTATTGACCACACACACATCTACTCCCACTGGTCAGAAAAATATTATCGGGACTCGGAGAATTATTATGACAAAAGGCGCGGATGGAACAACGAGAGTCATAAATCAGTCGGTCAGCAACAACAATAAATCAATTTTATCTTCTGAAGTCAATAAAACTCCTCAAAAAGAAGGACGTCAGAAGGTACAAATAATTAGAACTCCCGATGGCAAATTTACTGTTAGAGGTTTACTCGCAGGACAACAACTGATACAGATGCCAGATGGTAAATTACATGTGGTGATGCCAGGGCAGCAAGGAATAACGGGACAGCTTGTTGCAGCCTCCCCTGCGCGAAAAACCGACTCTCCATTGGGCGACACCAATGATAAAATTTCTGCCCAAAATAAAATGAATACAGAAAGCAGTGGTTCAATTCAATCGCCGCGGATTTCGAGTCAGTCGGTGACGCCCGCGCCGGCGCTGGTGCCGTCCGGGCGGCACATTGTGGTGCAGCCGGCGCAGCAGATGGTGGTGGCTTCGCCGCAGGTGGTGGTGCAAGCCGGTACGGGCGCGCGCCCCCTGCAGACGGTACTCGTGCAGGGACAGCTGCTGCGCGCGCCTGCGCCCCAGCCACGCCAGGCCGCGCCGCGCGCCTCACTCTCCGCCCCCACCGCTGCACCGCGCCCCCGCCCCGCCGCCACGCAACAGATCGTCGTCAACAACCCGGCGCTCGTGCAGCAGATCGCGGCGGGCAAAATACAACTCGCCACTGTAAATGGACAACAGGTTCTGATACGACCGACGGGTAATAACCAGGCTCAGATAGTAGCCCACATCGGTCAGAGCCCGGCGCCCGCGGCCCCCGCGCCTGCGCCCGCTCCTCCACCCGCGCCCGTGCCGCCACCTGCGCCTGCGCCCGCGCCCGCGACCCTTGTTCGCACTGCTGCGCCGCTCCTCGCCCCCGCAGTGGCCCCGCAGCCGCTCACCGAAGATCAGATTATGGAAAAACGTCTTCTAGCAGGCCAGCCGCCGGGCACTGTGATAAAAACTGTTACTGCACAGGTACAACTGTCTTAAAATTATGTATCGTATATAAATATATAAGATGTAGAACGGTATATTTAATATTTTTAAATTTTTAGGTAATGCAAACTAGCAGCGGACCAAGCATTGTCTTGCAAGGCCTTCATGGATATTCTCTGACACCACAGCAGTTAGCACTTGTTCAGCATCAAGTCAAACAGCAACTACTGAAAGGTAATATAATCCTTGAATAGGTAATAAGAATCAAGCCTTGCAGCACATTCAATGTTTGGCCTAATATCTTGTACCTTAATGAAATTTAATACATCTGGACAACGAAAGTCAAAACTCTGTTCATAATTAAACTTTCAGCTCAAGAGTCCACTGGCAAACAAGGCATGTTAGGCCCGCGGAAAATGTACCTAGCGGTGCAGCCCACGCCCAGCGCGCCGCCGCCGCTGACGCCCGTCGCGCCCGCGCCCGCCATCCACGCGTTGCCCGCGCCCGCGCAAGCGCACCAGGTAATATATTACTATTAGGAAAGGACAGCCTCGGGACGCTGACTTGCAAATGCACGGGTTCCTGGTTCTTTAACATATGGCAGTCTTTTGTGAACAATTTACACTATTAGATTTTATGTTAGCTTTTATGTTTTAGGAAAAAACTTATAGTAATATACATACTTTTAAAATTTTAATTATTGTATTTTAAAAAATAGTACGTCGACGTATATTATTAGTGCTTTACAATTTACATTCACTTATTGAAATTCATCTCACCTCAGGAATGCATTTAAATTAGATTCATATGAATGATTTTTTATTTATATTTATTAGTACATTTTAATTGTATAATATCTGTATATAAAAATGTGACAAGCATTAAGTAAGAATAATATATTACAATAATCGATTTAAAGATATGGATGAAGGTTTATTAAAGGGGGCTAAAAAAATCTATAAAAACATTCTTGAAATAGCTGTAAAATTTGATTATCATAATGTATTTTAGGGAATCCTGGATCTTATCTTATTGAAAAATATGTTTCATGATATTTTCATAAAATGACAAAAAAAATATTTTTAAATATGTATTTATGCATAGAAGTGCAAAATTTTATAAATGGCCTTCATCCATGCATCTGTTTAATAAATTTGTGTAACCAAACAATTATTTACTTACTTTTCTTTTACTTCAAGAAAGATGCTTTGTCAGAAATTTTCCGTGTAAATTTGAAATGTCATTATAATCTTGGGATTACTAAGTCCGTTATCCAAGCACAATGGTTGGCAGAACTAGTTAACTTTAACCAGGTATAACGTTTTTATCTTAATAATTTTGAAATTTACAAGCATCTTTTAAATATAAAATGTATGCCCAAGAAAAGATAAAAAACTTGGAAAATAAATTTAGGCTTAACTTTGTTGCAATAGCTATGATGACAGATTTTAAGTATAATGTTCAGAAATATCTTATAATTACAACGTATATCATATTACTATAGAAAATAAAGATTTAGTATTAAAAAGTTTCAATATTGCAATAAAACACATTGAAGTGTCGTGGCGTCGCTTGTGACGTCAAGTGCGAGTTTGTTTATATGGTGGATACCGTATTTTATAGTTTTATCTTTTTTAAATAATTATTCTATATTAAGGTTGTGATTTGACTCCACTAGGTTCCCTCTGGTCTCCCTCTTAATGAGTGTCTTGTATTTAATAATAGGGTTTCTTGAATTAAGTACATAATCTGAGATAATGTTGTTAGCTGTCATCATGCCTATTGATTAAAGATCTGCCTATGTACAGTCCGCGAGGTCGAAGCTGAGCTTTGCATTTGAGTGAGTGTTCGCATATAGCGTAGATGTGACGTCACTTGCTTTGCCTAAACAGACTTACACTGCTTTTCGGTAACCGGCCTATAACTCTTGTTTAGATAGCAGCGTCAATAATTCTGCCCGAAGTCTGTAGAACCTCCTCACAATACTCCGTCCGCCGTCTCAAGTAAAACTGCTTTCTGTATCCAGTTCTTGATCCAACAGCTAAGCGATCACCTCTTGAGATATTGGAAACTTATTATTAACTTTATCAGGCGCTACTTTTTGCTATCACTCACACAAATGCAAAGCTAGGCTTAAGCCTCGCAAACTGTAAGTATTGTGCGGTTTTGTTATTTAACATAATAAGTTTGTAACTTCATCTTAACAATCTTATTTTTATTTTTTACTTGATTGCTTGTCCCCAAAAAAATATGGTTAATATTAATATAATAAAATAATTGAACACTAGTGAATTCAATTAGCTATATTATTATACTTTGTAATTATTTAAATTAATGTAAACTGTGTTATGGTAAGACTGGATATTTAAAATAATAGATATTTTACTACAGCAATAATATTTATATAATTATTATTGTAATTACCAAAGATTTTGTACATTAGCTACATGAACACTCTGATAGTGACTCTCTGCATTTTTAAGTATAGGGATATCAGCATTATCTTGTATTGAACATACTACTTTTATACCTGATCTGTAACAGTTATACATACATTCATTCAATGTGTTTAATAAATATTATTAGGAAACACTTACATATGCATGAGGTCCAGGGCTAGTTCCAAAAAAAATTGTAGTCAATACTTTGTTCTTCTTTATATGAAGGAATTGTTTACTATTTTTGTGTTAAGGTGGAAATTAAACATAAATATAGATTTGTGTATTTTATCTCTTTCATGTACTTTTAAATTTAAGTCATTAGCTTCATATTTATTTATTATTTGAATATTAAATTCAATAATTGTGTAAAAATTATAAATAATAACAAATTTTCTTAGACTATTCTCTGTTGTGAGCAGTACAGTAAAGTAATTGATTATTAACATTTTTTTTAATATTTACTTTTACTAAATTTACCTTATATATTATGTTTCTTGCTCACAGCTGAGGGTTTGTTTAATGACTGATGAAGTAACTTGTTAATTTTATTTTCTAAGATATTTAGTAAAATTGGTAGATGTTACTTGTGTTATAAGTGACAGAAGTACAATTGTTATACACGTTATAATAATGATATGATTTGCAGTAATAGTTATAACTTACAATACTTAATTTTTATTTTTGGACAACTAATTACTATACAACTACATTGGTAACAGAAATTGCTCATACACCACCTTTTATGTATGTAATCGTAACAGCTCTGAAAGTTAAACAAGATTGGGTAGTGCAATATGATATTCAAATAAAATTTTCAAATAGCTTCCGACTTTCATTTAATCAAGACCTTTTATCGTTTACGTACATTTATTTTACTTCTTATTTATATATTAGTTGTTTTGTGGGGGTGTATGGGCAATCTTTCACTGGCGTCTTTTGTTTATTAATTTTTAATTTGTATTCATGAACTGTAAAACGTACAAGAAGTAGATGAACTATGTACAAAATTAGCAATAGTCGATGCTATTAAAATGTATATTTGTACTTATATATTCCCACAAACAGTTATTTTGTTTATTACTTTTGTTTTTGTTTTCTATTTTAATTTGTGCATGTTTTATGTGATATTATTTTGTTTTTCCTTTTAGGATAGTGCAACAGAGGATAAAATAAAACGTCAACCTTTACTCAATGGTGAAGATCATGTTTCTGAAGCAGTCAGCCATAAGGAGGCTATGCCCTCTAAGCCAGAAGATATACAAGGAAATAATACTAAAACGGATATAGTCAATTCCGTTAATGAGGGAAGTCAAAGTAACAAGTTTGTTCTTACTCCTGACTATATACAACAAAGTGAGTTACCCGGTTTTGTTTTGTTATCTACAAATATTTATATATAATAATTTATTTATATTTTCACATTTATATAGGTAAGTCGGATTATACCTTACGATATATGTAATATTTCAGCTATTAAAAGTGCCTTGAAACAGGAAAATCTCAACCCTGAAATCGAGGAGAAGTTACTACAACTGCAGCGATACCAGGAGAAGCAAATGAAACCTGAGGCACTGGTAGAGCGCGAGGTGCGCGTGCTTCCCGTGCGCTCGCCCTCCCCGCCGCCCCAGCGCCGCCGCGGGCCCTCGCGCCACGACGACGACGACGAGTGGATCGAGGCCAGCCCGCGCAAGCGATCTCGCAACGCACGACCGCCCACGCCGCCCTCCCTCGCCAATACCGCCGTCGCCGGCCCCGCTCTCGTCGTCCCGGCCCCCGTTGCCCCCACTGTTGCTCCCGCCGCCGCACCTGCGCCTGCCCCCACCGTCCCAACCTCGCCCGCACCGACTGCCCCCACAACCACTCCTGCCGCTCCCTCCGCTCGACCCGCCTCCGCGCACTCGCGACTGCTCCGGTTGTTCAAGTATAAAGAAATGCTCAAGAAGGATATCATCAAAAAGAGAGGCCTACTTGAGAAGGAACTTGGTGTAGAAATACAGGTTGGTACCCAAACAACACTTAGTGTGATATTTATTTTAGAAGCTAATAAGAGCATTTTATTAAGGCTGAAATACCACACCAAGACTTGGGTAAATAAACAGAAATAGCTGTTTTAAAAAATTTGGTACACCGTTTTTCCACTTATTTCTGCACTTTTGTTTCACACCGTGAATATAAGCTTAGAGTGACTTCATTACATAGTCACTATTTTGAGCGGGTAAAGTAGAGTGAGTGAGTGAGTAGAGTGCGGATTTTATGATACGATCTTTCCCGAAAATATAAAAAATCTATAAATTGTTTCAAGCTTTTCTATTATTCACTTTACCTCTTTTACGAAAAATCTTAATTATATATTTTTTTCATTTAATTAAAAAAAATAGAAGTAAACCGTTACATTTTACTTTTAACCTTTAACCAATGAGGTGGATGTGTGAAAGTCTCGGACAGCCTTATCTGCCAGACTGGTGTCGAATAGTAGGTAATATCTAGTCGTAACACATTTAACACTTATATTTAATTTTTACATACTTCTTTGTAATTTAAAAATGTATGTTACCTACTAATATCGTTCATTATTGAGAAAATTATTGTTGAGTATATAAGAAACTCTGACTGTGAGATAGCATTAACTATTAGATTACTATCTGAAACATTATTCGTACCGTTGATTTTATAAACGTCAAATTTAACCACCGGTCCCACTATAGCTATTGTCTTAGACCTGAGAAGAACCGGCACAGAAGAATCACACTTATTTATGTGTGATTCTGTAAATGACAGTGACAATGAGACCTTTGTAACTGACTGGGGCGACCATTTCATACCTAAGACATGTTCTACTTTATTAGTTTAACACGCAAACATCTTTTCACAACTTTTTAAAATCTATCTGTTGTAAATTTTAATTAAATATAATATATTTAACGTACCTACTATTTTCGAGACATCATTGTTTACATCGTCATACTTATATGACGTCTCGTAGTTTCATTTTAAAAATTAATTAAGTACCGTCAACAAATAATACTATCGCATGGTTTTGGAGATTTCGTGCCATTCAGATAAACCCTGTTTGCTAAATAAGAGATCGGAAGATTGAGTACACGTGCTCTTATGCCGGAATAATGTAGTTTCATAACCAATGTTCAGTGTTGAACGCGATCAAATATCTTGGACAAGTCACATCATTATGCAATATCTGATTTGTAGAAAGAGCTGTCAACGGAACTAGCAATGCGCACGCGCGCTGAGCGCACAAAGCAAGAGGAGGTGCGTGGCAAGAGGCGAGGAGCCGCGGCGGCAGTGGGCGGGAGTGGGGCGGGCGCGCCGCCGGGGGCTGCAGGGGGCGCTACGCCCAGGCCCAACAAGAAGGGCTCCAAGAAGGAGAAACTACTGTGTATATGCCGGACACCCTACGATAACACTAAGTTAGTATAACTTTATAGTTATGTTGTATTAAATGTAAATATAATTGACAAAATATTCAGTTTAGCTTTTGTAAAAATGTGAAAATTTAAGTTAGTGTACAATCTTGCATTTTAATGCTTTTCAAAGAAATTAATTATATTATTTAAACAATAAATAAATTGCGTTAGTAAATTTGTGTTGTTGGATTACAGATTCTATGTGGGCTGTGAACACTGCAGCAATTGGTTCCATGGCGACTGCGTCGGTGTCACTGAGGAGATGAGCAAGACCATGGAGGAGTACGTGTGCTCGGAGTGTCGCCGCGCCGAGGAGACCCAGGAGCTCTATTGCTTGTGTCGGCAGCCCTATGATAATTCTCAGTATGTTCTATTACATTTGGGAACATAATGTCTTGATTATCGTGTATGATATAATTGTTTTGTTTTTTTGTAGATTTTACATTTGTTGCGACCGATGTCAAGACTGGTTCCATGGACGGTGCGTTGGTATTCTACAATCGGAAGCGGACAATATTGACGAGTATATTTGTCCTAACTGTCAGAAAAACAACTCTGTCAACTATGCAAATATGAAAGAGCTTACAGTTAAAGATTTTGAAAATCTTAAAAGACTCATTAAACAAATACAGTTACATAAAAACGCGTGGCCTTTCATGGAGCCCGTTGATCCACGAGAAGCGCCCACATACTACAAAGTAATAAAGGAGCCAATGGGTATGTATTTCAGTTTGACTGCTAAGTAATGAGTGTACTCTGTGTATTTTATGCAGTACTAGCGGCCCGCCCGC
>FASU01008934.1:1348-15223 GCA_001486225.1 Heliconius pardalinus sergestus | reverse complement strand
AACAAAAACAAAACTCATTCCACCGAATTCTGGAGGCATTTCTTGTGAAATGACGGAACTCAACGCCGCAGTTTTGCCTTGACGCCAAAACGAAGAAATGCCCACAACCAGTCGCGTCTACAGTCACACTTTGTGCACCTGCGCCACGACTGCCCCCAAAATAACTTATTTTAAATATGATACTAAACATATTTGTACAAAATTAAAAAACGAATATGTTGACTAGGTTGACCTAATTTTATGGTCGATAACTTAAAAATATTAAATAATTTATTCCAAGTGGGGAACGAAACATACACCACACGCTGTGGCACTGCGCCGCGAAGGTCTTTTAAATATAAACATTATATGAACTAATTTTCTATTATATAAATTTGTTTTCAACTAGTTCCACCCACCCAAACCTATCAAGATATACTCACAGAAGAACAGCTACGAGTTCTACGTTCTCTGCCCAACGAAGTCCTCTACGTTCTACTAAGAGAGCTCGAGCAAACACGAGGAGAAATAAGAAATAAGAAGACTGAGGTCAGTCTTTAATATTCTTTTCTTATTTTGTTTACTCTGTTATGTAGTACTTTTTTCTTTTAAATTTACGCAGTATCTCACTGTTGGGGACAATGCCCTGCGTGTAATATGTTAGGGACAGTTGATTACTGAGTTTAGATTAATTAAATTAATAATAGATATTATTGTATATGTGACAAATCATTTTAAGTAAAATTATTGTCTAAAAAAAGCTAAGATTAGCTAGCTAGGTAAAATGGCTACGATTTGGTCTCCTCATTGCATTACTAATCTTAGGTCAGGATATCACGACACTTTAGGCGAGGCGACCTATTCGAGTATCTAAAGAAAATTTTGTTGTAAGTAATATTTATGGGGAAATTTTAGATTATTTCGAGGTGGGCATGGCTCGCCCGACCTATGCCCATACTTCTCAGTTGGTTCTCTACGTCATTTGGGTGGTTACAGAGCCGATTTAATTAGTTAACGGAAGCGTTTTTTATTTCTTCCTAAACCGTTTTAATTTTAAGAAAATCGTGGATTTCCACATTTGTGATAGCTAAGCATTGGATAAAAAAATAATAATATAGCTTTATTCATATAAATATATTCTTTTGTTTTCAAAAAATCCAAAAATATCCGCACACAGCAGTTACTGGCTTGTTGGTGGCGATAGTTGGAGATCTTCATCTTTGAACAGATATGTTCGTGTAAACGTTGTTTGTTAATTCATTGGCTTTCCTCCAGCTGTTCCTTATAGCCACCCACTACTCATTCGATTAATTTATTGTATGGTGTTTTAGAGATGTTAATATAACTTTATGGTACAGCTTATTGTTAACCGTCTTCCAATGGTTTTCTATGGCAATTTAATGTGTTGTAAATTATACGATAATCCCAAATGATTACAATAGGAGATGGAGTGCAAGTTCTGCAAGAACAACGGCGAGCGCTCGTCGTACTACCGCTCGCACCGGCTGCGCGCGCGCGGCCGCCTTTGCTGCCCCGTGCTGCGCGCCTACCGCTGCCGGCGCTGCGGCGCGCAGGGCGACAACGCACACACCATCAAGTACTGCCCGCTGGCCAGCGAGGACGGTGAGTGCCAATTTTACTTTTACCCGGATTTTAGATAAAATAAAATTATCGATAAAATGATCTTCTGTATTAGCCAGAGCCCTTTCTGAACATCGTCATCATCATCATCATCTGATATCTCACTTGAACTAGCTGCCAAATTTCATGATTGTAGGTCAAACGAAAATACTCTTATTAATTTTGTTAATTTTTTATACGCCTTTTTTGCGATATAAATGGTCATATCTTTTTTTAAGTAAATGTAGAAATACACTTTTTCAGAAAATCAAGGGAGCGTTCATGAGATAAAAACTGACAGACAGATAGACAGACAAAAAAAGTGATCTTATAAGGGTTCCTTTTTTCCTTAAAACATACGGAACCCTAAAAGCCACTAATAATTCCTGATAGTACAGAAGACGTTATTACAGAAGTGCACAGAAAGAGTGAAATTCATATAGTTATCTAGATTTTAAAATTAGTTGTTGTTGTAAAATTAAACTATTTCATTAAAATTATAAAATAAATATTAATGAAATATTTAAAATTGTTTTGTTTAATATATAAGTTAATTTCATCATTCTCCGAAACCTGTTATCTAATTTATTACTACATCATTATATGAAGATGTTCGATAATAATTACAAACTTATCTCGAGTCAGTTCCGAAAATAGTGGTTTTGCTAGAATAATCCGGTATTGCGACCCTAGTCAACATATTCCTTTCCCTACCTCGAGGAATTGCGTGTTGAGTGGCGGATCTCAACGCCGTGGTGCCGCGTTACCAGAGCGTATAATGTTAATATTTTTTTCTTATAACAGAACGTATGACATCAACTGCCATGATGCGCAGTATGCGCCACTCGTCTGGCCGTCGACGACCTTATATTGACAATGAAAATATCTTTGAAGAAAATTACGCTTCAGAGTTAGATCCCGTTTGGGAGGCGTTGGCGAGGAAACTTATGCTATAAGATAAGTATTAATTAAAGTACAACATGTTAATTAGATTTTTTTTTTAAAAGTTTATGTATTTTTTTTTATTTTTTTGAATTTAACGCGGACGATGTCGAGTACGTTAAATAACTGTAGTTATTCTATACTGTAGTAGACGTTGTTAGAAATTTGTATTGTAATCGTTACTATGTTCATTTATAGGTATATAATATAATTGAGAGTGGCGAAGTATAGTATATACTTATCGATATTTATATGATAATTTACATTTGTTCAAATAATGACTTATAGTAACTAACCTTTTGTTTCATAATACTTTACAAGATGGCGTTACTAGTTACGTTATCTTGTTTCTTATATTAGTCGACAGATGGCGGTAACCATGTAAATTATATATTTTTATTAATAACTAATCGACTTAAATTAAGATTATATATTTTTCTATAACTTTGACTAATATTTAAATATAAAATATCAGACATATTTTATTATTGTATTAAGAAAATGTTTGAGAAAAGTTCTTCATATGTTGTAATCAAGGACATCATTTTCTTTTATAATGTTTGACGTTTTATAAAAATATTAAATTCTGTAATCAATTTAATAACTACAATAATCTCAAGTAATACATACATTTTAAGGCTCAATTTTGTACAATTGATATCTAAAATGCATGAACATAAAATCAATTAAATAAGTTAAACAAAAAACAGCAATTTAATTGAAATTTACAAAATTTATTGGTAATGTTAAATTCATTACCCTTTCTTTTATAAAGTTTCAATCAAATAAAATAAAATTATAAATATACTTAATATAATAATCCAAAATAAGTCAACTCTCAATATAAATTACCATATACAATAGAATTGTTTTTAAACGGTTTTTTTAAATATTAACTTGAATTATTGACTTATAAAAAGTTATAAAAATATTTAAGGTCATAAATTTATCTATCAAGATTTTGAAAATTGTCAATCGATTATTATTTTATATAATACTACTTCTTAAATAGAAGTAAATTATTTACTAAAAATCAATGCAGGCGTTTGATTGTATTAAAAAAATAACACAACTTTGACAAAAAGTTATTAATTAAGCAATTTTTCTATATAAATCATTTCTTTATAAGAATAATTGAACTTTGTAATCATTTTGAATTCAAACATTTGTTTGTTAATACTTATAATAATTGAAAGTATTATTGATTTGTTTATATCTTTGATTGTTTCATATATATTGTTTTTTTATTTTGACATTTATTGGTGGTGGTGTTCTTTTGGGTCGAATAAAAAATTGTAAGTACTTATGTAGTTTTTCTTCTCTCTTCTCTTCATCTCTTCGCCCGCGTGGCCTCAAAGCCGCACTTTTTATTAGAGCAATGAAAATGAATATAATGTATGAATGATATAATTTTTGAGGTATGTCTCAAGCGGGAATTGATCCGACAACCGTCGCTTTTACAGTTGCACGTTATGCCGCAGCGCGACGAAGGCCCCAAGTAATAAACAATAATAGCCCAAATTCACTTGAAGTCACTCCAAATTACAAAGTCATTGATAACGGCATTTTCAAGTTATTTCAAGAGTGAGCAATTAACTAAATAGAATAAAGATAGTAAAAGCGGAGAAGTGGGTCACTATGTGTTAGTGAATACTAATATTAGTGTTAAGTAACGTTATTTTTGTGTAATGAGAATAATGATGACGTTGTGGGTTCAAATTTTAGTGGGGCCTCGTTATTAGAACTATGAAATTAAAATATAAAATATTTCATTCTCCGAGTGGCAATCGTACCAACCGTCGCGTTTACAGTTTACTTGCAAACTAATATTATAAAGCTGAAGAATTTTGTTGGTTTAGTTAAACGCACTAATCTCGAGAACTACTGATTCGAATTGAATAAATATTTTTTATATATTACATAGTTTATGGAGGAGTTTACTATAAATCATGTTAATAGTTTCAAAGTACGCCATTCAGAAATCCTAATAATATCTACTTGACCACGATCGACCACGACGGCTCGTAATTGCTAATAAACGTACGGACTGAAATGACACTATTTTTTTTCTTCTTCTTTCATAAACTTAAAGCTTAAGACTAAATAACTATAAAAGTCAATATTCAACTACAACGATTAAGCTAACTAACTACAGTTGTAAGTTTTAAACTTACAGTTAAAATATATAGTTGTTACATTTGAAACCTTATAGTAAGACTATCAGAACATATTTTGCTTTGTCATTGCTTATTTTACGATTGAATTTTGGTAGTGTAGATTTTTATAGTCTGAGAGACGATTGTTGATATTATTTGACAGCTTGCAGTTTGCAATAAAAGTAAAAATAATATGTAAACATTAAATATTTTTAATATTCACGTTTCTTTTTATCACGAGGGTTACAACGTGAGCAGTTTTTTATCACATATAGCAAGGTAGCAATAAGGTACCTAGAGTACTACGTGACACATGTGTCACTTATTTTTTAAGATATTGCTTGTTTAGTGTTTAGTTTACTATTTAGGATAACAAACAATGGGACTGGAGAAACAAACTATGTATTTGAAATAATAAAATTTATCGCTTTAAATTTACTTCCAGTATAGTCTTATATATCGAAGATGCGCTAATTATCTTTAACGTTATATTTTATGAAGTTAATGTAATAAACAAATATTAGTAATTTTAACTGTCCAATTAAATTGTTTTCATTGAAAAAATAATATAACCAAAAGCACAGTCACATCTCAGCCTATAAACTTCACGTTGAATGAAAGTATTCTCTAAAAATATCTGTGCCACAGTCCGGTTGATTACGGTATGTGGCACAGTGAAGTGGGTCTCGGGGTCACGGAGGGTGGGGGTTCGATTACTATCGATATCGATATGCAGATGTAAATTGTAATTGACATGAGATAGCCTAATATGGTGGATTATTTCTAAGTTTAATCGTGAAAGATATCATTATAGATCATTTACATATTTTGAATCCAATCGTGGTGCAGGGGCACTTGGGTTCGATTTTCTTTGAGTGGTTCGATTCCCACACAAAGAAATGAAGTATTTAATAATTTCATTAACTCGCTCTGGTAACGAGGTAAAGCGCGACATTGACGTCCGCCACTCAACACGCAATGCCCCGAAGATTTGGTGGAAAGTGGGGAACAGATGTGTCTTACATTAAGTTCCCAGGTTCCCACTGCCTACCCTGCTATATGTCGAATACAGCGTGAAGCCAAAAATTTCCCTGTCTTCTCTGATTTGTGGGAAAAACAGTGAAGATGCTTTTTTATGTAAGTAACACGCTAAATACAAAACCAGTTAAATTTACTACCGATATTAGCTTATTAACACGCTTTTATTAGGTCTAGCTGTAACTATGTAATACAATCTAAGATTTGGAATTTGAACTACTTGTGATAATAGAGACCAATTGTGGCGCAGGGGCACAACCGTGTGACTGTAAACGCCACTGGTTGTAGGTTCGATTCACACTCGAGGAAATGATAGATTTAATATTTTAATTTCTTCGCTCTGGCGTCGAGGCAAAACACGGCGTTCATTTCCGCTATTCAATATGCAATGCCTCCATAATTCCCAAGGGAAGTTGGTCCTAGGTTCGTTTTGCCTAACCTCCCACGTGCGGGGACTATAGCGTGATGCTAAAAAAATAATTGTATCCACATGAAACTTGGGAATTACACGTAGCTTGGATGATAATATAATATTATGGTATCAACGAGCTGGTGTGATGATGGAGCCAGAACCGGAATTTTGGAATATTTCAGAGGTTGCTTGTAAGCAATACAATTTATAGCTCCGAGCACATTTTACAACCCTTGTATCATTTGGTATCATTGGTATTTGGTAAATCATGTTTTGTTGTTTTTTTTGAAACTACCTACATATTATTTACATATATTATATAAATAATTTTTACTACTATCCTTGAAAATGATACGACACTAGCATCCAGGTCAACAAACAATTAAACACTCCCACTCATATCATTCATTTACATAGCATGTAGACGTGGTGTAGGCAAAAATGGGACGATGTGTAGGCCACAGTGCTTGTAATAATAGGCTTTGTAAGTACAGACAAAAGATTGAGTACATATATGTATTTGAAATAATGGATCTGACTGTACCTTCCATGGTTGTGAGTTCGATTCTAACATGAGGGAATATACTCGTATATTGGGTTTTCTCATTCTTGTGTCACTAACACAATACACGGATGTTTCTAATGAAAAAAGTAAATATTTCATTTCTTCTAGTGGGAATGGAACCTATAACCTGTCATGTTACATTCACACACGGGTACATGCGCCACGACAGGCCTCGAACTGCGTCTTCACGCTAGAGACATTTATAAATGTAAACAAAAACAAGTGAAAGCTCCTCACCTCTGACCAAAATAAATTAACCAATATCGATAAAAAGTCGCACGTATGTCAAAGATGTTATGGCTTTGAGGCCAGTCGTGGCGTAGGGGTAAAATGATGAACGAACAGTGATTAAAGGAAGTGGCTTACGAGAACGGGGTGTTTTACCACTAGGTTTCCAGATGGGAACTTGTATACCGTATTATGTGCGTGAAAGTAAAAAAAAGTTTCTGTTCCTTAAAGTATATAATTTTAGGATTTTTCAGTAATCTTTTATATTTAAAGATTTAATAAGTTATTCAATTAATTACCTAAATCTTTAAATGTAAACAATTATAGGTTCAATTCAGATTTAAATAAATGTTTATAGTTATTTATAAGCATTTCTTCGAATTTGAATTCAACCTATAGCACGATAAGTAGAGGGAACCTGGGAACCGAGAGTTGAGACTAAGACTCACTCTGCTCCCACTGAGACACTTCCCTTTTTCATTTTCCGCTGAATTCTGGAGGCATTGCGTGTTGAATGGCGGAACGGCACGGACATGGCGGTCTCAGCGACTGAGACATGGCGGTCTGAACTTGGAATTATGACTTCTTTCTGTCTATCTAATATTTCTAAAATGGATAAAATGTATAATAGTTATTTATAGCTTCACGCCGCTTATGAAGGCAGTAGAGAACCAAATGTCAAGACACTCCGTTCTTCGCTTCCGCCAAATGCTGACTGTTTTACAATAGTATTTATTGAAACAAATACCATCCATTATAAAGTGAGAACATTCGTTAAATCAATAGAAGCGCACCAACGCCCACGTGTTTCAAACTGTAGTAAGTGCAGTTCGTATAAGGTATATTTCCTACTTATAAGTCTGAAATCGACCTATTTACTGAACTGGTTTATTTGAAGCTTGGAAGGTATCTTATGACAATTATGTTTGACTGGACATTATGATGGAAAGTATAAATTTTAAGAAATATTACGTTTACAAAAAATTTTAGCCTGCAATTTTTTTTACGTGGACTAAACCCTTGCTATGTACGCAAGAGAGGCCAGTAAGGCCGTAGTGGCGCAGGGACACAAGGGTGTGTTTGTACGCGACACTTGTGGGTTCGATTTCCACTCGGGGAAATGAATTATTTGATATTTTTATTTCCTCGTATTTGTACAGAGACAAAGCTTTCAAGACGTAATGCCTCAAGGATCTCTCAAATCTAAATATAATAGATCCCAGCGAAATCCACTGCCACAATCTGTCAAAGTGAGATTATAGAGACTTATTCATACCATCTCTGTGCCTACTCTGAAAAATATAGAAAATGCGAACAAATATTATTTTATATTTTTTTTGAAAACCATCCAAAGTTTCCAAAAGCCGTGGGTTCGAATTCCGCTACGTTTTCAAAAATAAGTATTTCTTTCTTGTTTGTTTGTTAGTTTATTTGTTAATATTTACCAAAATCACAACAAAACTGATGTAATTGTAATCCAAATACACATTCTATAACATTTTAGTTCGTATAACACCTTATGTTAGTTATAAATGGTACATCGAAGAGAAATGCCGACCTTGTTTCTTGACCCACTGCCGACGTCGCCGCCGAGCACCGAGGCACACTAACGCGCCGTAGTAGCTGTTAGCTATGGGTATAACATTCGATTCTTTTATCATTATAGTACTTTCATTGAGTTAAATTGCTTTTTCTTTGTAAAATATATGATTTTGGTCAACAAAATTTGCATAGGTAAAATTGGCAAAAATATATTTATTTCTTATGTTTTTTTGTTTCGTATATTAAATTTCGATTTATAATGTTAGATTTTTTTTTTGTGAACTTATTAAATATAAGCTGTTTTAGCTATAATATTTGATTTTTCCTTCTCGAAAAGTATGGCATTTGTGTCTTTTCTAAAACAGATGTGTTGTTTTTTAAATTTTTAAATAGAAGATCAATTTCATAGCACAGCGTTGATATCTGCAACCTGACATTTTTTGTAAACCCATAAATAATAATAAAAAATGTGAGAGGTGTGTCAAAATATTTTAAAAAAACCTTCCAAAACAGTAGTAAAGTAAGGTATTCACCAGTCAACCTGTAGCAGATTTAAAATAATGTAAATAAGTAGCGGTAACATTGTAATGCGTAGCGGTTTGGAAAAAAAAACAAGTCCACGCCTATAAACTTTGTACGTGATTCAAATGTTTACTTCTGTGTTCAATTGTCATGTTTTTACATTCATTACCATATGGTTAATATATTTTAAAGACTTTTTGCTTATAAAATAAGCAGCTTCATCCTGAATACATCCTGTATACTGATATAACAGGGTAGGCACATATCGTGGTAGGCAGAGGAAGAGAATCTAGTGTTAAGACACTCCTTTTCTATTAAAACACTCCTGTTCCTCATTTTCCGTCGTATTCTGGAGGGAACGCATGGTAAGTGAAAAAATGTAAATTTATAATAATATGGTATATTTGGGTACAGCGTGATGCTAAAAAAAATGTCAATAACAAAATAAATGGCGGAAAGGGGAAAATAAAAAATCTTAACACCAATAACTTAACCTACCTTAGGATAAGAATCAAACTACCAGCCAGTTTTCGAGACATTGAGGCAATTTTTCGGTCGCAAAATTCAAATTCAAGTTCATACTAAGTTTTTTACCAGATAGAGGACATAAAAATAAATCACTCCTTCGTGTGGGAATCGAACCTACACCCTTCGTGGTTACAGTTATAAGACGTGCTTCTGCACCACGGATTATTAGAAAAAAAAATGAATAAAGCGATAAAAAAACAAGTTTAACAGTAAGTTCCTTCTTTAAGATGTCAATAAAAAATACCCCACATAATAAAAAAAGTATTTGGATTTCGGCCTACACTTGTGTCACTTTATAGAGTCCAAATCACTTCATTATAACAGTATGTCGGTCAATACATTCGCAATTCATTTTATTTGAAGTATATATTTTTTTAGTTTTACGCAATGGAGACATGGGGACCTAATGCCTGCCTAAAAACCTCATCATTAAGAGACTCCGCCAGATTGGAGTATATATCTTATGACATAATATGATACTGGTAGATTTTTTAAATAGTAGGCTATACCTAAATATTCTATTATACCTAATGATAAACCTACGCTTAAGTCGCGAGTACCAGATTCTGCTCCACATCCCTCTCCCTGGAAAGCGATGAACAAATTAATGTGGGGAAGATTTTTTAACTTCACGCTGTATAACGCAGATAGCAAGGAACGCAGAGAGTACCTGGCAACCAGGTGTGAAGACATTCCGCTACCACTAAGACACTTGCGTTTCCCACTTTCCGCCGAATTCTGGAGGTATTATGTATTGAGCGGCGGAATTCAATCCCGAATTTGTTTTTAATTTTTTTATTAATGATAATATTATTTTTTCATCAAAATTAATATTACGGTTATTAATTTAACATACTTGTACGTAGTACCTACTACAAATATAAAATTCTTTAATGACCCTACAACATAAGAGAAAGTTAAACATTTTCGGAATTTTGAAGCAAAACAAATTTCTTAATTACAACTTTTTTTACAATCTTAAAAAAATATATATTGGGAGGCCGTCGTAGCGCGGAGGCACGAGCGTGTTTGTAACGCTACAGTTCACGGTTCGATCCCCCACTCAGGATAATGAATTTTTACTAATTAATATATTTCTTTGCTCTGGTACCACGGCGTTGAGTTGCGCTACTCAACACGAAATCACTCCAGAATTCGGCAGAAAGTGCGGAATGGAGTGTCTTAACACTAGGTTCCCTCTGCCTACCCTGCCACATGCAGGGCACAGTGTAAAGCTGAATAAATTTTCTTCCGATCCGCTTTAAAGCGGGTCACGAAGACTCGTCGCCATTACGTTTTAATCATTCATATATATAATTGAGGATGTAGACCTTGATGACTGATGACTGAACTTGAAACCATCTTGACACAGTTGCTTTGCGTATACAGTATTTGGTGGTATTAGGTTCTAGGCTTTTAGGCTCGATGGTGCCATAATATTGTATTGCCATGTAATCTAGTTTCATGATGATATAACAAGCAAAAGTGAAGTGTAATTTAGATTTTTAGATTTGTTTATATAGTTAAAGCTCAACCAAATAAAAGCGTGCTAAAAAAATTGTATCAGTATCACTGAAAAATGAGTAATTTTATTGAAGCTGAACAACTTGTACTTGCGGGATACAGCGTGAAGCTAAAAAAAGGTACTTGCCTATATTTACTTTGTGTCTGTTGGACGCTACTACTTGGTCACGTTACTAAAACACACTGGGTAACACTAAGAGAATTTCACCCAGTGATCTTTACATACGTATTTATATATGCTTATGTGGAATTTACTTCTGACGTGTAACTGGATGTGGTTTCGATTCCGGTTGGGGAAAATAAATTATTATCATTTCCACATTCTGGCAAAACAATGCGAGACGTGTAGCTCCGTAACTCTATGCCTGGTTTCCTGAACTGTGGGAGAAAGTGCAGAGGAAAGTGTCTCAACACTAGATTCACTTGGTCAACCCTGTAATATACGTAATAAAACGTGAAGCCCAATAAATATAAATTAAATTATAACCCCAAACCATTGTGTTCAGCCCGATATCAATCAGCATATTTTTTAATATATTTTTTTAACCTGAAAAAGTTTAAAAGGTGCAAAAGCTCCAGTTACGTGCATTGTACATAAATCGATTTAAAACCATTCGTTTTTTATTTAAACAAGTAATTACTGTCACTAAGAAGCTATTTCGGTATGTGGTCTGCAGGAACAGGTGACTTACGTCTATAACCGTATGTCAGGGAAAGGTCACGCTTAGTTAAATAATTAAATTAATTAATCTAATTTAGTATTATAGAGTAATAAGAAAACACACAAAACACACAGTTTTTTAGCTTCATGCTGTATTCCGCACATATCGTGGTAGGCAGAGGGAATCTGAAAATTTTCTCCTTTTCTATTAAGACACGTCCGTTCCTCATTTTCCGTCGTATCCTGTAGACAATGCATGGTGAGTGAAAAAATAAAAAATAATAATAATATGCTATATTTGGATAAAGCGTGATGCTAAAAAAATGTCAATAACAAAAATTTACGGAAAGGGGAAAATGAAAAATCTTAACACCAATAACTTAATGTATGCGAAAAAAAACAGATTTCTCAAGCAAAACCACATGCGTAAGTTAGTCACAGTATAATTTCTCTTAACATTGGCATTCTGTGCGGACATATCGATTCTAAAATCTAGACTTGTCAGGCACGCGCCGGCGCGCACGTGAATGTCTTTAACTGGAACTGTAGATCCTGAACAAATGTTGTATTGGAATTTAATAAGATAAAAGATTTTAAAATTCTATTTTTTTAAGAGTATATGCATCCATAAATCACGCTTTATCCGTCATAGCAGAGTA
Organism: Heliconius pardalinus sergestus; assembly: GCA_001486225.1. Classification (NCBI taxonomy): domain Eukaryota; kingdom Metazoa; phylum Arthropoda; class Insecta; order Lepidoptera; family Nymphalidae; genus Heliconius; species Heliconius pardalinus. The sequence continues at coordinate 2,847 of FASU01008934.1, read as the reverse complement.
GGCAGAGGGAGTTAAGTGTTACGATACTCCTTTTTCCACGTACGGCCTATTTTTTGGTGAATTGCGTGTTCAGTGAAGACGCTCGACCAGAGCGTGGAGATGAAAATATTAAATGCTTTGTTCCGCCGAGTGGGAATCGAACCCACAATCCCATCGCGTTGAGTGACTAATTTCTCTGCCTTTTATAAGTGTAAAGCCAAAAATATGTAGTGGGAGGCGCCGTTCCGGTTTCACAACTTTATTAATTTCAGCACAACAGTTATTACGACGGCCGTATTTGGGATGTCGCGGAATACAATGTATCCTTTACGCCTTTACAAAATCTCAAATGTTTTCTCAATATTAAATATACACGATTAAATGTGCTTTTTGTGGCCTTTGTGAACTTACTTGCGGAGTGTTAGACTGAATATATAAATAGTTCCGAGTTCGATTTCTACTAATATTTTTTACTTAAATATTTTCTTTCAGCTTCACACTGTATCGCATTTAGATGAGATCTTAATAGTCCCTCAGTACTGCTCCATGACGATCTGAATATATGTGCATGTTATAAATATTTCTAGTCGCGTTAATATTTGGATCATAAGCGACTTATAATTAGGTTAGGACTAAAAGAAACACATTAAAGTAGGTAAGAATATTGACACTGAAAAAAAATTAACGTGACAGTGTGGCGGGTTCAATTTTCATTTTAAAAGACGTCGTCGAAGTGTCTTCCATTTTGTCACCCTAACAGCTTTATAACAAAATAGAGCCCGGCGTTAAGTTCCGGCATTCAACTTGCAATATATTGAAAATAAGGTGATGGGAAACGTATCTTGATACTAGGTTCCTTCTGCTTACCCTATTATATGACACATACAACGTGAAGCTAAAAAATAGAAAAAAAAAACAAAACAAAAACATTTAACAAATGTGGGGCAAATCGGCAGACGTTGTAAATAAAATACAGTGATTAGTTTAATACCATCCGGACCTTCTACGAGCGTGTAGCACTGACTACTACCGACACACTGGGAACAGGGTTGTCACTTTAAAAGCTGTTGTGAAAAAACTGCCTCAAGGTTTTTCAGACTTATAAGATATTAAGTCTGTTGATTGCCGCAATTCAACACTGCGCTTTATCAGACCGAGAAATTAAAATGATTTATTATAAAACTCAATATTTGTCTTTTTTGCAAAAGTATTGAGCATTAGGACATCTTGACGCACAGAAAACAGTCTAAGACAGGCACGGTTGTGGGTAAGGTCGCAACTAGAGAGAATGGTTATATTTATGTTATTTTCATTTCCTTACGGTGGTACGATATCGCGTTGAGTTATACCAATACCTATATACTCAACACTAGATTCCGTCTGACCCCCGATATGACGGATAATGGTGAAGCTGGAAAAAGAACAAAACTTATAGTATTTCATTTCGATTCGGTCAAATGTGAATATTTAAATATAAAATACTTTATTTTGCCTACTCTGCTATGTGCAGAATACAGCGT
>FASU01008933.1:0-16098 GCA_001486225.1 Heliconius pardalinus sergestus | reverse complement strand
AATATAAAGATAGGATAAAAATAATTTTATTCATAGACAAATTATATATGATTTATTTATTTTAATAAATTATCACACATTGAATGTATTATTTAGTTTAGTTATATTTATTTATCAATCAAATTAAAATAATAAACGTAATTTATTACTGAGAAAATAACACTTTACTTAACCAAAAAAAGAAATTAAAGTGTCATATCACATTATTCTCCTTATTCCTTCATTCTCTACTTTTTCTCCCATTTTTCGAATTAGAGACAACGCATGTTGAACGGTGGAGCAAGGGGTGATTGATATATCTAATAATAAAAATATAAGCATATTTATAATAATCAATTTCATTCTAAAAATAATTATTAAAAGGAGAAACGCAAGTTATTACTAGTCTATTCGTAACATGCTGTGTCCATTTTTTCCAACTCAGGTCCGGCTTTCACCAGCTAGTAAAGAAATCGTCAGCAACCGTTCGCGTTTTTTTTGGCCCAATAAAAACGACATATTGTCCTGTTGAAGGGTTGAAATTTATGCAAATTACTTATAAACAAATTACTGTACAGTGCCACTTGACGGCTGTAAAACGTATTTTTTATATATATGTATTTTTTGTATTGCATTTATTTGTTTCAATACAAAATTTTGGATGAATAGACGAAAATACGGTTATTTTATGTGACGAATGTTTTATATTTTACTGTTTTTGAACTATTTGGGAATAGTTTTTGTGTTATATTTTATTGTAGAAATGTGCGTAACGCCTTTTTATTTTTAACATGCTTTTAAATTAGGTCGATGTCGTTGTAACTGTTTAATAAAATGTATAAAATGATACCGTGGTGGCTGTATAAAATGATACCGTGGTGACTGGGGCACAAGCGTTTGACTGTAAAAGAGACTGTTGTGGGTTCGATTTCCACTCGTGGTAATTCAATATTTAATATTTGGAGTTCTGACAACTAAAGCGCAATTCATTAAAAGTTCTGAGGAAAGTGGGAAGCAGGAGTGTCTTAATAGAAACAGAGTTTCTTAACACTATGTTCTGCCTACCCTGCTATGTGATGGATACAGCTTGAAGCTGAAAAATATCTAAGAAACTGAATTCGATACAGTTGTAATAATTCTATTATCATGAATGATATATTATATACAATTTTGTGATAACATTGAGCTGCTGTGATGAGGTAGTCAGGACTTGAATTCTGGAACTGTTTAATAGATTATGCTAACAATGTTTTTTTTTTAATATTTTCTGTAACGTAGAAGTATAGGTGAAAACAAATTAATTTTCAACGTAACACGGTTGTATGTTTAACATACTCCTTAGTATAAATAAGGTATAATATACTTTTGTTAATATTTATGTAGAGTAGCGCCATCTATAATGATGTTGCAGATAGTACTGACAAGGATAACATTATTTTTTTTAAAAATATATAAGTTAGTAATTACGAAGTTTTTGAACCGTTCACATCTTTATTTCCTTAGTGTGGAATAACACTTTTAAAATGTTAAAAGGAGAACGTTACTTCATAACTATTATAGATTTTTGTACTTAAAAATATTATTGAATTATTCTCATTGAAATATTATTATTGTATTATTTTTTATTTATTAAACTCGTGAAGGAATATGTCAAAGCTTTAATACGCAAATATAAAAAATATTATATATAACCAAACACATCCTTGAATACTGACCTCTTTAAACACATTAAAAACTGCCTAATGAACTTTAATTGATTTAAAAAAAATCAAAACTTTAATTAAATCTATCAATATAATCATTCGATATTCAATATCATTCGGTTGAAGTAACATAAAATGGCGGTATAACTGCGCACCGTCTTCGCCGCTTGCAGTATACATGTCAAAACTTAATTGAATCCAAGCTTAAATATGTTTCTTAACGAGGATTCTGTTATCTGTACGATTGTAATTGTACCTAGACGATGTTTTTTTTTTCTTTATTTTATATATATTTTTTATAGGATTTTTATATATCGTAAGGATGCGAGGATTGTAGTTTGGAATTTTGCAGTCATTTGGGTTAAAAGCTAGTATCTAATCTAAGATGGTGATAGAAATATAATAATATATATTCTTATTACTGTACATAATGCTAATGAATTCTATTTTTTGGAAAAGTGTATGTGGTTTTCGATTTATTTGACAAATTATTGACAGTTTTCTTATAAGACAAATAGAAGCCGCGACGGTTATAGGTTCGATTCCCATTCGACTGAGCGAATTATTTTTGCCTCTCAAAACCCAATGTCAAAATGGAAAATTGGGCACAAACTGGGGAAACGAGTATTTTAACACTAACCCCTATACATCCTGTAAGTAACATTTTATTAGTAACATTTATGTATTTTACAAGTAACATTTAAGTAATATTTATATGAGATGCTGTATCTCATATAAATCCCCTAGAGTCTAAACACTCTGTTTCCGCTCTCTGCTGAATAAAGGTGATGGTTGTGGGATAGATATTCTACACGCAACGATATTACGAAAATTTGGCAGAAATTAGACAAAGGAGTATCGTAAAACTAGATCCTCTGTCTACCCTCCTTTATGTGGGATATAGCGTGAAGCAAAAAAAAAGTTTTAAAAACTCGTCTCTTAATAAGAATTAAAAAATATAAATAATGTACAATGACAAAGCATAAGACATAATATATTAAAAAAAACACAATATTACATATTCATTATTCAAAACACATTAATTGTTATCCATTGAGCTTTCATAAGGGTAATTTATTTTAATTATACGAATACATCAGGTTTTATCGTACGTGTATATCTATACTAATATTATAAGGTTGAAGAATTTGTTGGTTTGCACGCGTGGATCTTAGGAACTACGTATTTTTAGCGTCACCCTGTATCAAGCACATACGCAGTGGTAACTTGGGAACCTAGTGTTCAGACACTCCTTTCCCATTAAGACCCTTCAGCTCCTCACATTATGTAAAATTCTGCATTGCTTGTTGAGTTGCGGATATTTCCTCGAGTGGGAATCGAACCCACTATCTGCCGCATTTACAATCGCACTCTTGTGCTACTACCAAATCTACCTACCTTCTACCTACTGGTAGAAACTGAAAAATAAATTGTATTGGAGTCTATTTATCGGGGAAGGCTATTAGGCTTATAATTCATCATGATGTGTCATTTACATCTTTTAGTTATTTCCACGAATAAATGCATTTGCTTAATTTCTTAATTTTTTCTTATTTTTTCTATTGGAACTAGATTCTAACTAAGATTCGCTTAATACTAAGAAGCGTAAGTAATTCGTCCTTAGAGTTTACCAAATAGACTCGCTCATTAGGGTTCTTTGTCCATAATATCTTAAATTAATAATTTTATTAATTGTAACATTGTAATTGCGATGGGAGACGGTAATTTATTTGGAAAATCCAAAGGAATTACTAAAGCAATAGAGATACTAGAGATATTATTTTTAAATAATTCTAATAAGAAATAGAGTGGTGAAAAGAACAAAAGCGATAAGGTAAATTGACTATTTGTTTAGATTTACGTTTTATTTATTTATTGGTTTTATTGTAACGTTTTTTCTATAACAATTTTATATGTTGTTTTTATATTTGTTATTTTTCTATACTAATATAATATGAATCATGCTTTAGAATCAAACCTATGAACACTACCGTAAACATCAACAATACCTATATACACCAAAAACTACCCACAAAAAAGCAACAAAATATATCCAAAAAGAAAGCCACAAATAAAAAAAAGAACGGGCAAAATTGTGGACTAAAACCAGTCTCGCAGCCGAAAACGAACAAATAACGCATCCGATAACAACACTCGATTCGGGATCGATTTTGAGAGTAACCATTTAATTATTTTATCGATAATCTCGCATCGGTTGGGAAAAAAGAGGAGTGGTGGGTAATCGTCGCTTAGCCGCCCGGTAGCCGGCGGCGGTCTTACGATGCTATCAAAACTTTATGCGTAAAGGCTTTTATACATAGCTTATGTCAGATAGTTGGGTTTTTAATTGGACAAAAGTATTACCCGTGAAAAATAATTTCTATTCCATTAAGATTTGTTTTCTAATTTATTATTAGAAAATAGCAGACATAAATTTTCTTAATAGCATTTGTGTGGCAATATTTTATAATTTTGTTTAAATTTCCTAGAACTTGTTTAAAGAGGCTTATTTAAAATATTATGATCCTAGCTTGAAAGTTTTTAGAAAAACAAATAAAATCTACAGCACCGTAAGGGAACCCTTCCACCTGTCGTGTGGAAGCGGAGCGGCATCTGACTGTAAGCGTGTAGTTTTGGGTTCGATTTCCACTTCTGGAGAATAATAATTTTCATTTCCTCACTCTGATAACAATATATATTCGCTATTTAAATACACTATCCTTAAACATGGGAGAAAAGCGGTCAATGGGGTGTCTTAGTATTAAGTTACCTCTTCGTACCCTGTTTATTTTAAATGTTTTTCATATCACTGTAGCATTTCTCCACTACTATTTAAGATACTGACAAAATAAATATAAGTAAGTCCTTAAAGTACTTAAAAGCACGTGTAGAACTACCCTTATACTATATCATTTCGCTGGAAGGCATACAATTTTTCTTGCAACATTAATTATTAAGGAATGTAATTATTTCGCACGCTTTATTAGACCGCCGTCGTGCCAGGCCTATACCTACGAGTATATAGAAAACAAGAATATTCTGAATTATAGAAATTTATTTAGTTGGACCTAATTTAGTTTGGTTATGTATCCAGTTTGTTTTATTACTTCCATCCGTTTTGACTGTCAAGAGTTATTAAGAGGTATTACTATTTAATATTAAAAAGCTAAAGAGTTTGTTTGGTTGAACGACTCACTACAGACTGAGTGACAGACTAGAGAATCTCACGAATTACCGATACTGATTCGAATAGAATATTAAAGAAAAGAGAAGAAAAAAATAATAGAGGCTGCGTAGAAACTATTAATGTTAATAGTTTCTATAATGTATATGACTAGATCTAGGTACTTTTATGTACGAATTTAAAATAATTCTTGTTTAAAATAACTAATAGTACATAGAATAAGGAATACAAGGCAAGAATAAGGGAAAATAAGAAAATGACAACAAAAAAATGGCCAAGTGCGAGTCGTACCCATCCAGGAAAGGTTGATTATACCTATACATTGAGAGAAGTGAATGATAATAAAAGAAAACTAGTAATAATATCAACCAGTTCAACAGAAATAGAATCTGCTACCATGATAAAGTAGAAATACTTTAAAAAAGCGGAACGATGATTAAAGTTATTGCCTATATTATTAGAACATGATATAATTAAAGAACCTTGCCGAAAGGAAAAAACCAGCTAAGTCCACTGATTAATTGATTTACATACGCGAGTGTAGGAAATAGCGTTAATTACTTATAAGATATAATTAGAAAAATGCTGTGCTATTAATTATATATAGTAAGTAACAAATTACTTATAAATACGTGATGAAATGGGGAACTCAAATAAGGTTGTAGGCATTTTGAATGTAAACGTGACGGTAGTGGATTCGATTCCAACTGGATAAAATTAAATATATATTTTTATTTCCTCACTTTGGTAACAAGACAAAGCGCGGCGTTGAGTTCAAAAGGCAATGTCTTTAAAATTGGGTGGTGGTGGAAAATGAAGTGTCTTATCACTGGTAGTCACTTATGTAGTACATTTTTTTTAACCTAGTGATAACTCTTAACATGCCAGCGAAACCTATACAGATTTAAATATTCTGTATTTTATGATACATTTTACAGAGACTTCCTTTTAGTTCATTTAAACCCATAAACATGAAATACAAGAAATGTTTTAGCTGTGCCACAATGGCTGCTAATTGAAGATCTTATTTAGAAAATTGTTTAGTAGGAACAAAGAACAGAAAACTACCATCATATAAATATCTTGATAGTTGTATTACATTAGTACTAAATAAATTTATCGTCACACCGAATTATTCTTAATTAACCTTTTACTCCAGACTCCTTTTTGACTCCAGATAGTCTCTGCCTACCCTGGTTTGCAGGAAAAACGTGAAGCTGCTTTAATATTACATTATCTGCAGAAATACCTACCTGCAATAACAAAAAAATCTTAAAAAATAAGAAGAAAAAACCTATAATTTATTACATGTTAACAAAAAACAAAAAAAAAATCAACTGACATTCCTTAATTTAGAGAAAAAGGCCATACATGCGCCCGCACCGATGTCTTAATTGTGCTTGTGATAACAAAGCTACTTGATTTATACGTTCTAAACGTATTAACCCTTTTGTCGGCGTCCTCTTATCGAACGCTTAGAAACAGCTTCCGTCGGCTTTTATTCCTCACTTTGTTTATTTACACGCGAAATAAGGTGACGATATTAAAATATACCAAATTTTATGTCAAACGAATGGGCTCATAAAAATCGGTAACATTTTTGTTATTGCTGTACGCGTGATTTGTATGTGAGAATGGTTTTTATTGGCCAAATTTAAGGTTTTAATATGCTATTTGAGTATCTGTGAATTTTTTTAATGTAATTTTTGATTTATTTACTTTTATTTTTAGTCTGTTTCTATAACTAGCAAAGAAAAGTTGATCCTTAGTGTTAAATCACTTTCTTATTGGTAACTGCTTATATATAAACTAATACTCTATTAGATCAAAATCGAACCTATAACTTTCTACTTAGCAATCATTCCGTAACCACTAGACTTTATTCTTACACTTACTTAACTATCGTTATTTTTTTTCTATACAGCATTTATCACTGGTCCATGCAGCATCCACATCCTCAAAAGGATTATTGAGAACGAGAGCGTGTGAGACACGGGTGATGAATTGACATGTTCGGGGGCCATTAGGGCGAGATAAGGCGCATTTAACTGAAAACGCCGCTACGCCCTCGCTCCGACCGCCACTATGTTGCATTTTTATACAGCATGCTCTTTTCGTGATAAAAATTAAATAAAATAATTAAATTAAATAATAGAATAATTTTGATTAATATTGGAGTAGTCATGGAGTAGCAGCTGATGTTAATGAATACATTGTAATTGTAATGCATACAACGCGATGGTAGGGAGTAAATTTCTCAGGGAGTGAGATTCCGTTCTTGCAAATCCAAAGTGCGGCATTTAATTCTGCCGCTCACCATGCCATTATTGCTCTTAAGCTCTCTCTTCCTATTCTGCTACATGCGGTACGAAGATGAAACTGAAGAAGAAATTGTTAATCTGAATTTATTTTACTCTCGGAAAGCTATTTTTATGTTATTTGTGTAACATATAACCATGTAAGCATAAAAAAAATCTTAAAAGTTTCTTTAAAAATATATTTTTACCATTAATTCTATTCATTATAATAATAACAAATATCTCAATATAAGTCTACATTTAAAATGTTAAAAGAAATAATATTAACTAAATATTTATGTTTCCAACCACTCTGTATAAGAAGAGTATATTAGAGTTTATGGTCGCAATCCGGTAGCATTTTAATGAGTGCAGGTTCCTACCCGGTGGTGTTTTAATAACATTTTTATTTGATGTAAATAAATATTATTGATATTGGTTCTTTTAGTATTGAGTTGAAAGCTCTTATAATTAGTAGAAAGTGTAATTTTATTGTAATTTTTTCTAGTGAATAACAAAATGAGTAAGAATTTAGATTATATGAATCCAACCTGAACCATTTTTTTCTTTTCTAGTCTAGTTAGAGTACGACAGGTGTACCTAGAATTCTTAACTTAGAACTTTTTAAGACTAAATAGCTTCTTGCTAATGAATACAATATCCATTATATCGATTTTATATTTTTTTTATTTTGTGTGTTACGTTAGCCCATCAATATAAATGATGTATTTTTATACCTTTACGCTATATAGCGCCAAGTATAGTAGGGTAGACGAAACATAGTGTTAAGACACTCCGTTCCCATGCACCACCCTATTGTCTACACATTACACAACGCCGCCTTTTGTATTCTTACTAGAGTGAGGAAGAAAAAATATCTTTTTCCAAATGAGAATCCAAATCTCAGCCGTCATGTTTACAGCCCAAATCATATATGTCTATAATAGATTAATAAAAAATCTAGTAAGAATTTTGTCAAATCTCTTTCTCTATATATAGATTATTACAACCAATTATCCACAAAAAATGTCAATTTATCCATACATCTGGTTAGATATTATCATAAAACAGTTTAACTTGACTCGTTGAAATCTTAATCAGTATTGGAAAGCATTTCACTATGTAGAGTTAATGTGATAACGTTATCTAAGACACCGGGGGACCTGCGCCCGCGCATAATTAACTTGTACGTTAAGTGCATACTGTGCTATACCAAACGGTTTATCGAACAAAGGGAAGATTTTTAAAGTATCGATTGTAGGTTTATTTTTGTTTTCTTTAAGAACCTGTTATTTGGTTTATTTTAAAGTCGTTGTGGGTATGTGGGACATGGTCTGACTGGAAAAGCAATGGTAATGGGTTCAATTTCAATTTTGAATGTGAATTCATAAATGGTTTTTTTTTTATCTCTATACGCTTTATTCCTAACCAGAGAAAGCGGAGAGTCAAACGCTACCGTCTCTTAAATCAAAGTACAGTTACTTGTAGTTAAGTTACTTCAGCTTAACGCTTTATCCCGCACTCAGCAGGATAGGCAGAGAGAGAGAGTGTTTCCCTACTTTCCGTAGAATTTTGGAGGCATAGCGTGTCGAGAAGAAATAAAAATATATATATTTTTTTTATTTCCTCGAGTGGGAATCGAACCCACAACCAGTCGCGTATACCACACTTTGTGCCGCCACGACTGGCCTCTGTACTTTACTCGATATAATATATTGTAGAAATCTATAAAGCAATAAACAATGCAACAGTAGTCTCTTATCATAACGACGCCCAGACCAGTAGTCGACTCTGGTGCCCGACAGCGATAGATAACTCTATCCTATTAGAATTTAAAACCGTTGTTACGTTTTAGAAAACATCGAAAGTATTTCTAAATTTATCAACATATTTAAGTGGTAAATGTAAGAAGGTATATATAATTTAAAACGGATTTTCACAGATATACATATTTAGATATATATATATAAGAAGAGGCCATAATAGCCGCGGGGCAATTTCTTATTGGAAACGTGGCGAATGGGTGTTCGATCTAGGATTCTATGGAAATGTATATATTTAATTTGTTTTTGTTTCACGGTTCGAGGCGTTGAGTTACGCCACGCCAAGTGAAACGTGGCATTAAGTTCCGAAATATAATTTATTATCTTCTCAAGAACCTCGCTTTTTATTGTTTGTCTAATACAATATTTAAGGGTCAGTGAAATCTTAAAGTATCAATCAAGTCGTAAAACCTAAGCTGTACGGTATATACCGTCATCCGTTCCCTAAATAGAAACTACGCGCTACAAATTGTAATAAACGTATAAATAACAAGGTACGCTTGTCGAGGAGTAACGTACGTCACGTTCACGCTATATGCGGGATAGAGCGTGAAGCTAAAAATAAATAAATAAAAAATTAATTGATTAATATATTATAGAAATAGCACTTTCTGATATTAACTTTGCAAGTGTTTTTTTTATAATACAGAGTTTATCTATAGATTACTCGATTCGTATTTATGTCTTATCTCATATAGTCAAATAGGACTAATCTGTACTTAGTATTAACAACGATCTCCCATTTTTGATAAAAATAATATGTAGATATTAAAAAAAAGCTAGAGAAAGGAGATTTGAACCAACGACCCAGTGATTTCTTCTTCAACAACTAACAAATAGAGCAAAATTCTAAAAGAAATAGAACTTGAAGGAATTTTCTTGCTATGTTTTCGTGTTTGTATATTTAATAATAGCATAATTTTTCATATTCCTACATATTTTTGAGACATTCCCTTTCCATTCATCCCAGCGGATAGTCAGAAATCACTTAATTAGACAATAAACAAAACGAACATACCAATATTTATATTGGCATTTATCAAGACGTCTCCAAACAAGTCCCTCGTCAGTTTTATCTCACCCAGGAACAGGAGATCAAACTCCGGTAGCTTAATTTATTCCGTGTCTTCGAACATTGGTATAAAAAGTACAAATCAATTCTGAACGTATGAATACACTTATCTGGTAAAAGGACCGACTCCTCGTTTGGAGATACATTAAAAAGTAATTATATTTCAGCGTATTGGGTAAATTGCGCTACCTGATTTAGGCAGTTCGTTGAAATGCAGTTTCATTAGTAAAAAGACATTCTGGTTGCATTTTCTGCTGTTAATTAAATGAGATTTTGCGCTTGTTCAGCTTATTTTTTGTTTATTTTTCTTTTATATTTCATACAATTGCCTATAATAATTTGAAATGAATTCTTTGTTAATATTTAACATAATAATGATAATATTTAATTATATTGTTATTAGTATGTACTTTCAATTAGTTTTATGGTCTTGAATGTCTCTTGCACGTCTCTTTGCTTATATTCATACATTTTGCGGATATTAAAAAGAAGAGTAAAATTAAGTGATAAATTATTATAATTTAGTGAAATTATACCTATATAAAAACGAAATATAAAATATATAAGAAAAAATATATAAAGAATTCCTAATCAAAAACAATCCCATTTCTTTTCATTATCTTACTAATATTATAAAGGAGTCAGCTTCTCGGGTTGAGTGTTAGTTCCACTTTCATGCAAGGCTACGGAATGGATTTAGTCGAAACTATACAGTAATATAGCTTTTACTCAAAATTACAAATGGGCTACAATTTTATTAAAGATTTAGATAATTTGGCAATAATATAACACTAACTTTAAGCGGGCGAAGCCGCGCCTAGGTCGCTAGCAGCATCTAAGCACTTAAAACTTGTAATCATTTATTTACTTTCTCACGTAATCACAGCAAGGGGTATCGATCAGACCTCATCGGAGTACAGTCGTGCATCAGGCGTGGAATCGGTCACGAGTACGATAGAGACGCTCGAGGAGGTAAGGTAGCAGCCTTACCTCACCTAATTAGTACCTGTTCATAATGATTTCTGCGAACGAGATAATTTTTCGACCATTATTTTTTCTTTTGTTTGGAAAGAAATTTTGTTTTGTTTTTGTTTAACGCGTTAAAATTGTCAACGTGTACTACATTGTAATATATTCTCATTAACTCTATACCCATCCGCTACGGATGGCTCCGAAGAGCAGAGGATCGAGTGTGGTGGCGAGGATTGGGGAAGGCCTATGCCCAGCAGTGGACAAAAGATGACTGTCGATGATGAATTCTATACTATTTATAGAATTGATATTAATAGTACACACAAAAAAAATATCTTAGACCCTGCTTTGTAGTATCAGTTCAATTTACACTTGTCCAATAAAACATCGACTCTACAACTTTAAGTAATTAACTAACCATATAACTTATGCAATTTAATACCACCTTATTTTACTTACAATGTGTACGGTGGAATATCTTTAATTGAAAAAAACTTTAACGAAACGAAATGCGACAGTTGTGGGTTCGATTCCAATTATCTTCATTTCATTTCTCTGGGAACAGGATAAAGCTTGGCGTCTAGACCCTGTTTGTTATTTCAAAATAGTATTTTTTTTTTATTTACAAAAGTTTTGTTTGAAAAATCTTTTCAAAATATGTCACAGTGGCTTTAAGTTAACTCAGCCAATCAATAAAATAATTTTCAAATTTAAAAATAATAAAGACATCATGATTTATCTGTCATAAAAGAAATTAACATATACATTTTTTATTGCTTACATATCTATTACATTGATAACTATATGTATGCAGTTTAAATGTATCTATGTATTTGCATATATTTGTGACATTTTTCTGTACTTCATGAAAAGTTTATATTTCTTTTATCCACAATTTAAACAAACCGCGGCGTTGAGTTCCACCTAACATAAAGTTTACTTAAGAACAGAGTACCTTAACTGCAAGAACAGCTCTAAGAAAATAACTTAATTACTAACCTAACCGATAGTTAGACAAAAAAAATCCAATCCAAGTCCCGTTTTTCCTTTTAACCCAAGGTCAGTAGTAACATGAGAAACGCATTAACCAGTAGCTGAAGATAGTGGATTCGAATCCCTTATCTGTGCTATAAGATTGTAGAGATAACGATATGTGGGTGTTAACAGTTGCGTGTCAACGTATGTGACAATTTATATATAGACTAACTATTTATACATAAAATCCTTTAGAAAAGATTTCGATTAAATGGAGACATTTTTTATTAACTCCAACGGATATCGCATAGAAAGGTAAACCGAGGGAACCTAGTGTTAAGACACTCAGACTTCGTTCCCCATGCACGTCTCAATTTTCAGTTGAGTTCTGGAACTCAGATACTGATGGACTTGCCTTGTTACAAAAGTGAAAAAAGGAAAATAACACATTCCTCCAAATGGGAATCGAACCCATAATCAACCGTAGTCCTTACAGATAGACGAACGAACCTGGGAACCTAGTGTTAAGACACGCTGTTCCCATTAACACACTTCTGTTCCCCACTTCCCGCAGAACTGAAATTATTATTATTAAATTATTTTATTAATTCCTCGGTACTGTAATGCAAGTTTCGTCTACTAAACAAGAGAGTTCCACTACTTAACAAGTCTCTATTATATAGAAACTAAATGAAAGTAATAAAAAATACGATAAAATAAAACAAAAAAATATTTATTTGTTATGAGATCTGAGTAGGTACTTAAATTTTATAATATTTTCTTTTTTATTTTTTTTTATTTGTATGTATTTTGTATTGTTTTGTACCTCTATGGCCTTGATTAAATAAATAAACAGATATTTTTAAAAGTAGACCTCACGCGGCGTTGAGTTATTCGCTCGAAAGAATTATTTACAATTTCATGTTCTGGTAAAAAACACGGCGTTGAGTTCCGCCAATTATCCGCTAATATAATAGCAATGTCTGATCTGACTGTACCTTTTCCAAATCTTAATAATATTCAATAAATAAATAATCTTATTAATATAATATATATAACCAAGCCTTTTAAATTAATAATAAATTATTAAAAAAACAAAAACCCAACTGCATAAACTAAATTAAATGTATGTATCTAGTAACACTCGCGCCATCAAGACGAATCCAACAACGTATCATTTTTCAAAGTTGATTCACTGGTTTAAGAGTTACAAGGGAACAAAAGAACGAACGGATACGTAAATACTTGCTAAAAACATAACCCTTCTTTTGCATTTCGCTGCAGTCGGATAAAAAACTAAAGAAAACATAAATATTTTTCTTTATACAAAATCGAAATAGGGACTTCCCTAGGTTTTATCTATGATCATAGTTAAACTAGACAAACACAAGTACCAGGACAGCATCGCTATATAGGAGATGTAATGTAAAACGTCAATTGTAAAACGTAAAGATCTTAATGAGAGTCGACAAACTGGTATGGCTCGATTTGTATGGACATTACTTTTGTTTTGTATGTATGTACGTATGTAAACATTTATTTACCAAAAAGAAGAGTGTGTGAAGATAATTTTCATATAAGTTCTAATATGACGATTTGCGGCGTTGAGTTCCGAGTCTCTATAAAATATGAAAATTTTGCTCTAACTTTTTACATATTATTCTTGCTTAAATTTAAATTATGATATGATACGTTTTTTATATTAAATTCATTAATTTAGCTAAACAATAGTTCTTTCTATAGTACATAAAATTGAAGGGAACCAAGATATTATCCCGTGCATAGCCATATAGAGAATTTCCACCCAATTTTATAGATATTGGGAAATGGGGTGAGAATCAAACCTGCAACCGTCAAGTATACAGCCAGACGCTGTGTCGCTGCGCCACGACGTACTTTTGTATAGAATATAGTTGATATAAAATAACTTGTCACGTCCACGAAGTACAGTAAATGGCAATTGCCCTATAAGGTAACTCAACCGGTCGAGCTCCTTGCGGTGCCTGGTAGCCTGGTAGCTAGGTTTAAAACTCTTTATTAATAATATAATAAATAAAATAAATATATAGTGGAAGACACAGTGGAACAGCGTCTGGCTGTAAGCGTAACGGTTGTGGATTGGAATCCCATTCGAGGGAATGATTTATTGTCATTTCTTCGCTGTGACTCTCAGTCTCGAAATATTTCACAGTGCTTCGGGAACATAGACTGTTATTAGGGCGTTCGACTTATCGATAGTTTTGGGTTCGATTTCCATTCATTGATGTAATGAACACTAAGCAAAGTAGGAAGAGGGAACCTCGAGTTAAGTACGCCTAATACTTGAGACATTGGGGGAACTCAACGCTGCACTTTGTCTTGTTACCGGGAAAGATTTGGTGATTAATTATTTATTTATTTTCAGACCGTCGAGGCGCAGCGGTAGAGCATCGAACTGTAAACGCGATGGTTGCAGGTTCCATTTCCACTTAGTGATTAAATGATTATTAAGAAGTACATACAGTGTGTAGGAACAACTTTTCCGTGGTATATCACCAATCAATGGTACTCATAAAGCTTCAATTAAACTTAATTATATTTAATATTGGTTATTTTAAATTGCAATTACATGCAACGTTTAATTGAGGACGATAAGAATATTTAAATACCGTTAAATGATCTTGAACTTATCTCAACTTATAAGCGATAAAATAATATCTAAACGTATGTAAAAACCAGCTTCACGCTTTTTCCCGCAGGGTATGTACTTATGTAGGTGCTATAATTATTTTCATTTCCTTACTTTGGTAACAAGATTTAGCGCAGCGTAGAGTTTCCTCACTTAACATAAAAAATCTCAAAAACTGGGCAAAGAGTCGAGAAGGGATTTGATTTGAAGATTTTAATTTTAAATGAATGAACTCAACACTATATGATATTTTTTTAATAAATATATATCAAAATTAAAATATGCCAAAAGTCATCATACGAGTATATGTAAAAGCCAAATATATATACGAGCGATGATATAAATAGAATAGATATTTTAATCATTGATCATGAATTATTGATCATTAAACATCACACAGTACTACGGTGTTAATCTCAGTACAGATTAACACCTGGTAAAATATGACGTACATAAATCCTAAATAAAATAAAATAATTATAATTTGCATATTACAAGCGTAACCAGGAAAAGAAGCTTGTTTACAAATATATAATATACCTACATACAAACAAATAAATAAATACATCAGTAATAGATCAAAGTCACGGCAAGTCACGATTCGCCGATAAAGTTAAACCAATACAGCTTTATCTAAATGCACGTAAGATACTGCCTTATTGGAATCCATGTTAATAGTTTATTAAATAATTTGTGTATTAATATTTTACTCCTAATTACATAATTAAGATTTTTTAGCTTCAGCTTTATCTCTAGCCAGAGAGAATGGAGTATCAAACGCATATGCTACGGTCTGTTTCGCCTCGTCTGCTGTCATGAATCTCTTCATACATGTCCTCCTAAAAAGAGCTGGTTGGTGGACTTACCTCCAAAGACCATACAAAGTGAAATAGATTGGCAGACCCTGACAACAAACGCCAGGATTAATACCAGGAGGAAGAAGAAGATATATTTTAATTAAGTGCCCGTTTGAGTGGAGATAGAACTTACAGTTTCTACTTAAACAGCCAGAGTACTGACTACTAGGCCAAGAGGTTAACGGGTCAAGCACTAAGAGAAGTAATAAAGTCTATCATTTTATTACTATCGAGTATAGAGTCAATTGTATGTGTAATAAAAATAGCGTTTTATTATATTTAAAGTAATCGTGGTGCGTTGGATCATAAATATCTGATTTTCTTTCTTTTACCTTCACCTCTGTCTCGCATAGGCATATGGAACTTAGTGTTAAAATACTCCTTTCGCCTTTTTTTTCTAACTTGCTTTTCATTCCCTCTGATGTGAAACCCACAACTAAAACGTTTTCGGCGAGACTCTTTGCCTCTGTGCTACGACTGCCTTAAACTATAAGTTACAATACTTAAAGATATTAAACAACAAAGCGGCGTTAAGTTCTGCCACTTAAGACGCAATGCCTCCAGAATT
>FASU01008919.1:0-20898 GCA_001486225.1 Heliconius pardalinus sergestus | reverse complement strand
GTTCGATTCCCACTCGGGGAAGGAATTATTTTCAGTTTCTCGATTTCGTAGCAAGTCAAAGCGCAGCGTCGACTTCCGCCACTCAACACGCAAATTGTCGTAAATTGGGCGGAACCTGGGTAAGTCAGTGTCTTGTCACTGGGCTCCCTACATTTACCCGGCTATATGCGGAATGCAGCGTGTTACTAAAAAATACCAAGAACATTCACATTTGTGATGTACATAATATTATATGTACCTACTTATTATAATACAAGACATGTAATATTCTAACTTAATTTAAATAAAAAACACAATTAGACCATCATTCAACTTAGGAATAAAAAACAAAAAAAAACATTATATTTTTTATCTGTACCTGCACCATTAAATGTCAAACCGTCTAACACAAAGGCCTAATGGCATACAGCCATATATGGTGGTTGTCAATTTGAACGTACCTGGACGCATTCCCGCCATTTGTACCTTGAGAAAATGACAGATATGTTTTTTTATTTTAAATAGAGTTTATAAGGTCTGTTTTGCTGCGCCACTATGGCGTTTGTCTAAATAATTTTAAAAAGAAAAAATATATGACACTTTTCTGTTAAGTGAATTTTATAACTCATCATTCTATGAAAATAAAAAACTGATATAATGTAAGATCTTTCTAGATTAAAGAAATCATTTCATAACGAAGTTGTCAGTATCTAAATACACAAGATGGTCGTGGGTTGAAAATTGACTAAGAATTATTTTTTAGCTTCACGTATCCCGCACACAGCAGAGTAGGCCGAGGGAACCTGCGAACCGATGTTAAGACACTTTCGTTCTTAATTTACCCCCGAATTCCTGAGGCATTGCGTGTTGTGTGGGAGAACTCAACGCCGCGATTTTCCTCGTCACCAGGGCCACGAAATGTAAAGATAAATAATAAATATTTAATTTTCTCGAGTGGGAATCGAACCCACAGTCAGTATCGCGTATCCAGTCGCACACTTGTACCCTGCACCACAACTGGCGTTCAATACTTCAATGCCCAAAAATATAATTATTTAACGAAACGCTTTTACCCACAATGTGAACACGCAATGACTCCAGAACTTTGCGGAAAGTGGGGAACAAAAGTGTTTATAATTGGCACAGAGTATCTTATATACTAGGTTTCCAGGTGCCCTCTGCCCACCCTGCTATATGCGAGATGAAATATTAAATCATTTGTCACTGCAGGGTACTCAATCTTTATTTATTAGGTACATCTATAGAATCGCAGAATCTAACGGCAAAACAGTCGCGACTAACTGTACTGCAAACCGTAGCTAATAAATGCTTATTATTTTAAATGAACCTATCTCTTTTGTAGCCTTGGGTGAATTCTGCAACGGTTTTCTATTATATACCTAGTTGAGACTTCACAGGAAATGTATTAATATTTGCAGTTGGCAATAAAAGAATTTGGTTCTACGCGCTAATCTCAGAAACTACTGGTTCGAATTAAAAAAGTGTTGTTTATTTTGGATTATCCTCATAGAAGGCTAAGAAGGATCATGTTACATCACATTAATTGTTTTAACGTAGCACGGTGGGTTACCTATGGACAAGTAAGCCACTGGATTCTGTCGTGCCTGATTTTAAATATGATTGAATAGAAAAATTCTTCATATACCTAAGGTTCGAAGCCAAAACCATGCATATATCATTGTTTAGATTTGTGACTTATGTCAAATTAGTATTTTTCATTATAATGAAATATTTTTTAACTATAAGCTTTTGTTCTAAAAAATATTTAAAAAAAGATAACAATTAATTTCCATGAATTACGGTTATTCATAGAATTTTATGTTACTTCCATGGTTCTTAACTTTTTAAAAAAAATTAATTTCAAGTTATCTTAATTTGAATAATCATCATATTTATTTATTTTCCAAACAATTTAAATGTACCAGAATTTAACAGAAATCCTGGTGGAAATGCTCGACTGGTCGAGTACTTTCGCCGATACGTTGTCGGCATTTCTCCCCAAGGCCATACAAACCAGTTTAAACATCTATACTTCTAATTTTTTTCACATTCTCAGGGTAAGCAGACGGAACTGTGTTAAGACACTCTGTTTTTTACTTCCTGGCCAATTCTTATACTTTAAAACTCTTCAGCTATCTTGTATATAACAAACATACTCCATATTTCACTAAAACAAAAAAAAATAAACAAGCAAACCCGAGCGAAACCAATAAACTCATAAATACAATAAAAATGTGACAAATAAATCAAAAATGACGAACTCAACAATCACGTTCACAGTGTCGTTGATTCTGCGTCAATCTTGCCTCAGAGAATTCAACCTGAAGTGGCTTTTCTTTGAAAAAACATCTCTATATTCACATAGCATGGTTTAAAACCATAGAATTTTTTATGGCAGTTATGGTATTTCAAGGGAGGAGGTGGGGGGGGCGCAGGGGGGAGGACAGGTTGAGTGGAGCAGTGCAAAAACGCTGGCAGACAGAGCAGCATTCCATATGTCAGAACATTAGTCTCTAAAGTCTAAGCGTATGTGCCTTCTCGTAAGTATTATATACGCAAGTTATTTTTTTAGGAAATTTACCTTTCTTTATGTGGCTTATGGATTAGATTTGATGAGTTTTGTTACATATTTTTATATGGATCTATAGTTTTATATAAAAAAATATAAATTATCCACAGTCATAAATATTACTCTATGTCAATAGTTTTTAAATATCTGTTGTTTAAGAAAATAAAAAAACACTTAAAACAAAAATAAACAAGGCGAAACGTTGACTTCTATTTGGGAGGAAAGTGGAGAACGTGAAGTGTTTTTCACCAGGCCTAAGGCACTAAGTGAATGTAGAGGTGTTTTTACCTCCGCCTAGCCTGCTATATGCGGGATACAGCGTTGACGCTATTACAGTGCAAATGGACAATATCTGACAGTATTTGACAGTCGTTTCTTATATGGTTATTAGAACCGACCGTATACCTATATCATATCGTTGGGAATATAGTTTATAATTTAAATATTTTATATGTTCTAGTATAATTAGGCAAAGCGAAGATTCTGCCAAATAACTTATCTCAATTTCAGCGTTTCAAGGAGAACGGAGTGTCGTGCCACTAAGTTACTTGTACCTACTCTACGCACGATAAGGAATACATGTAGCAAGAAAATAAAAATGAAAATACTGAAACTAAATCAGCAAAGCTTTTGCTATTTGTTTATAGGTGCCTATTCTTAGGTACAGGGTTGTTACATTAGAAGAAATATTTATCTTTAATAATAATATGAAAGAGCCTTAGAGGCCTTTCATAGAGCAGTAAGCGATGATTATGGTATCTATTTTGACTTGGAAAACGAATTAGAAGACGAAGCACCGCGTTGAGTTCCACCACTCCTCACTCTACAAACAATGTGTTGATGATTGAGCGGATACTGGAAAACGTCCACCAGGTCGCCGTAGGTTACTTTTTTTCAATTTATGTTAAAATATGTACCTATCTTCTTATAATGCAGTTGTGTAATTACACGAACTCGGTACGTATCAGGTAAATCAACGCAATTTGCTTTTTACTGGATCCTACTGTATCGGTGGAATTCAAGAGAGAGACTTGCAAAAAATAACTTTACATACATTGTTTAGTTCTTAGAAGAAATAATTGCTTCTGATCTGTTCTTGTAAATTCACTTGATAGGCAAATTAAATTAAAGCGTTGAGTTCAGCCACCTAACTTTTAATATCTCACAAAAAGATGAGAGATCTTTGCTGCGTTGAATAGAACCTGGAAAGCTAGAGTTACGACATTCTATTACCATTAAGACATTTCCGTCCCTCACTTTCTCCTGAATTTAAAGGCATTCTTTGTGTTGAGTAGAGGAACTCATCGCCGCGCTTTGCCCCGTTATCAAAGTGAGAAAATGAAAAAAAATATATTATTGCTCCGATTTGAAGTCGAATCCACGACCGCCGCGTTTATAGTCACACCCTTGTATCACTTTTATTAATTTATCGGTTAGGAAAATCTAATAATAGACTATTTGTTTTAACTTTACAGTGTACACATGTTGATATGTGGAAAGGAAGATGAAACCAAGCATTGAGATACTCTGTTCCCCACTCTTCATCAATTTTCGAGTTGTGTTAACTGGCGGAACTCAATGCCGCGCTGGATCTAAATGAAAATAATTCACTAGAGTGAGAAACGAACCCCCAACCGTCGCGTTTACAGTCACAGACGTGCCACGGCGCCACGATGGTCTCAATATAATAGGAGTACATATAACATTATAACACAAAAAACTGTAAGTATTGTCAGTTGAAGACAATGTACTGTATATGGGCAGAGTCATTATCAAATATCAAATTCCTTTGAGTGAGCAATTATAACATCCATTTGAAGAAAATGCTTTCCATGAACCACCTACGGACGCTGTGGACGAAAAAATTTTATTTTTAGAGTTCCTTATCCAAAGGGTAAAAAGGGACCTAATAATAATAAGAAGAGATAATATTACAAAGACTTTGTCGTCTGTCTGTCTGTTGGTACCAGTACACCAGACTGTATCCATGAATTATCATAAGCGTAATAGTTGACAGTTGAAGTTATTCAAAGGAGTTCCCAACAAACGTGTTTTTTTTTGACGTTTTTATAGATAATTGTATGAAACTCTTCATACGTGAGTTCGACTCGCACATGGCTGGTTTCTTTTATATATATATCACATTTTGTTCTCAAGCATTTAAAAAATAATTTTAAATTAGGGTTAGTAGCCTCATAAGAGGATAATAGAAAGAGTGTTACATTTTTTAATCAAATTTTCTTTGTCTTAATATACTATTTATTATTCGGCGTTATATTGCAAGTTACATTGAGGAACTTAAACATGTCTTTAGTCTTAATATTAAGTTCCCTCTGGCTACACAGCGTACCGTGTATGTCGGATACAGTGCCTACATAGAGTAATAGTTCTTCATTAAAATTTATTATTTTAATTCATTTTAAATAAAAAAACCTCTATATCATTGAAATAAAAAAAATGTTAATTATATCTTTTTAATGGTGTCTTTGGATGTCGATATTGTTTCTTGTCGCTTATATACGTCGTGGTACGCTTGTGTCGTCTTGATACCTTTACATGATATTGAGAGAAATGGTCTTCACCAACCGACTGACAGACAGACAGCAAAATTATCCTATAAGGATGCGATCTGTTTTAATTTTAAGATACGGAACCCCAAAAAATAACGGCTTACTTTAAATGCAAATGAAAGATTTTAATCACTTTTATAATAAACATATTTCTTAATATGACTTTAATATGACAATGCAACTGCAATGACACAGAGATGGCGTCGCCGTCGCGGCGCAGACTTGACGCGGATGACTGCACACAATGATTGCCAGTTCAAATCCACTTTTATATAATAAAATATTAAATGATACGTTTCCATAACCAAGTTAGACAAAGAACGGTGTTAAGTTCCACTTGTCACACATAATGTCTTTCTTTAACTGATTTTTTTGGAAACACTTACATCAGTTTATGTGTTCGCGACGACTAGCCTTAGACTAGTAAAGATAGTATTTATAATTATTACAAATTGATCGGACTGTGGGGAACGGAGTGTCGTAACACTGCCTATCCCACTACATGCAGGATACAGCTAAAATAAATAAGCAAACACCATGCTCTCACTGGTAACCCTACAATATATGGTAGTTATTCTAAGTTTTTCTTCGGTCGATACAGCGATTAGAAACCGGTCGCGGCAGCTCGAAGGGCACTGTACTCTGTTAAACAGCCCGCTTAGCTCTCCCGCGTCCTGGGGGACCTTTGTAGGATTTACTTTTGCGTTTTCAAACGTTTATTATGTGGCTATGTTGGGAGAAACAATTTCTAAGTGTTTTTTTGAAAAAGCTCATGGAACGCCATAACCATGTTTTCGAAATCCCTTGGATAAATTCTTTAAGAATAAAACGTTTCCTCGTCTTTGCCCCAGAATAGTCTGGTGCCCTTCAAAGTTTTTTGTTACAAAAAATTAAACTTAAAATAGTAAAGAAAATATCTTTAGACAAAAAGAGCAGTTCGAAACGAAACTCAAGACAACCCTAGAAAATATCTCTAGATACGCCAATGATTGAGTGTCTTAACACTAGGTTTTATTTTCATATCATTCTAAGCATTTTATGTTTTACCTGCACACCAGTCCTAATGTAGTAGAAAAGTGAAAATTATTTATATTATTTTAATAGAATTCGTCGAACGTTACTTACATTTACCGTTTTTTTTTCTTTGTTCAAAGTAATAAATCAGACATTGTATAATTTGTCCTTTTCAATAATTCATATTTTCGCGCAAGTTCAGGGTCTTCTATTTGGAGAATTGTTTATATACAAGTTTTTGCTTATATTGTCACGCAACATGTCGTAGGGAAAAGGGACATCCGTGGTCACGAGTAGACTCACGGACCACCACGGACCACCGAACAAAGTTTGAGAAACGTCGGGTTTAGAAAATATATAACACTAAATATTCGCGATTAATCCGTTTCTAGAGTAGTAGTGTGAAGTAGTAGTTATTTAATATGTATATGCAAAAATTTCGAAAATTGAACAGCTTTTTAATTTATATCGTTCTCTTGCATTTGGACGTACATTATCCCTAAAACTGGGTAGAGCGTGGTGAAAGCAGTGTCTTAACTCTACGTTGCTTTGATCAATCTTGGTATGCGGAAAAAACGTGAAGGTGCTTTTTATATTATATTTTCATTACATAGATTTCATTGAAATTTCCTAAGGTAACAATCTGACTGGATGAAGTCCGATGTTATCAGCGTTTCACACAGTCTCTGATTGGTATCGGGGACGAGAATTGTTCTGTCTATCCCGCAAAATAGGCACGCGTGATAACTATAAAAGATCAATTACACGGCACGCTTGTACCCCACAAGCTGGTAACGAGAGAAAGCGCGGCGTTTAGTTTCGCCAGTCAACGCACAATGCCTCCAGAATTCGGCGGAAAATGGGGACGGAAGAGTTTCAAGTGAAACGGAGAGTCTAAACACAAGTTCCAATGAGCTTTTTCGGTTATTTACTTTATCCCTTACAACTTCAAAATGCTAAATTAATCTTGTATTAGACATTCGAGGATGGCTTAAATTATGTGTCGTTAGTGTAATTCCAAAAAGTTACTTTGGCCAATTATAAAGAATCTACTTAATCTTACCTAATTTAATTTGACCAAGCGGGCGAAGTCGCAACAGGAGCTAGTAAAATATGCGTAATTTATCGTGGAAATAAGTATATTTGAAAATTATGTATTTTTAAAAAAAGTCACAAATTTTCTAAGTAACCTTTATTAAGCTTCAAACATTTTACGAACAACGTAAAACTATTTTTCTCAAAACAAAATAAAGCATATATTGTTATAAACCTTGACTGAAACAGACTATTGAGAATAAAAAAGTCGAAATTTTTTCTTAATTTATCACGTGCCTACCGATAAAGAGGGGCCACGTCTGGAATTTGGTATGCCCTAAAAGTCCTTCTGGGATTCATCTGTCAATCTTGCGGAGACAGATTTCTTCTAATTAGGGTACCTTCATTATAACGATTTGATGTTTGGATACGGCTGAGACAAGGTTAGTTATTTTGGGTCGAGAAACGAGTAAAATAAAAAGGGTTTTAAGACTTTTTATGTTTTCGCCGGTAAGAGATGCATTTTTTCATTAATTTGCTAATCAGAAGACTGAGTATCTCGACACTAGGATTTCTCTGCCTCACAAATTACAGTTAAATCAGCTTCACGCTGCATCTCGCACACAGCAGGGTAGATAGAGTATTAAGCCTCACAAATTACTATAAAAATATTAAGATAATAACAAATAGCTACTAATAATTACAGTTTCAACGTTCCCATTAAATAAAGTACACTATAAATAACTTGTCATATAAAATGTATGGATTTTGTTGCTTTTTTCTTATTTTTCTTCTTTACTTGTGGTTAGATGAAGCGCATGTTGTATGCGTTATGCATTATCTAGTTAATGTGGGAACAACGCACACTGGGATTAAAAAACGCTGTTGAAACTAAAATATAAATTATATTAGTTTAAAGAAAGCTTAAAATTATATTTAGTGTTAACTAGAAGTAGAGAATTTTTTTTATTGATAATATTTTTTTAAATGAGCTTATAACACTAGTCTTGAGAAACAAAGTCTTGAAGTGTAAAATATATTTTTTATATAAAATACAGCCTAGATTGTGCCCAGAGCTAATAGCTACACAATTTAAATAGGCGGATACGTAAAACTAAAAAAAACATTAAAAAAACCAAACCAACCAAACCAAATATTCCTCTAAAGTCAGAGAAATATTGAAAATAAAATGATATAGATACATTATTTTATACAAATACCAAAAGTATTTGCTCATATAAAACGCGACGTTTATTTCTCTAACTACACAATCACTATTAGCAACAACATTTCTAACAAGTCCGGTTATGTTGGGACAAGTCCCCTATTAGAAGTTATTCTGGACTTTTTTTTCTGCAATACATTTATTTTAATTATGTTTGAACGTGAGAAACTACTGGAACATCATTTAAATACCGTAGCCGTAGATAACATTACATTACTTATTATCACGACAGCACGTACATATATATGTACATGGGTTCAATTCCCATTCGAGGAGTTCTCTCGTGGCGCAGTGGGTGGTGGGTGCCTAACTAATTATACACGCGATGGATATCACTTCGATATAATTTGTTACTTCTATTTCACCTGCCTGAACTCCTAATGTTTGTTTGTAATCAGCTCTTACAAGCTTAATTTGATGTAAGTCATATAATTAGAAATATATTATTAAAGCATTTAATAAACGCTTTTCTTTTTTAAAATATTTCATTTATAATTTGGTTAAATCAATGTGTCTGACCTTTTTAGATCTTCATGTGTAACACCAGCCAGAGCGGTCACGTCAGGGGTACGTCACGCCTTGGTTAACAAATAAATTGACATTTTTATTATATACAATGGCAATGATATATTACTCAGACTTGACGTCACAAGCAACGTCACTTCACTTCTACGCGTTTTGGTGCGATTTTTAAGCTTATAAATTTATCTTTCTAATACAAATAAACTTTTTATTATTACGATAGTTATTTATTAAGTTATCTAAAACAGTATCGACAGAGATTCTATGCTCCTTCCTTCATATCTCATAAGAGACTGTGGGCGTAAGGCTTATTTCCTTAAAGATCGGAACAAACGTGAATGTTCAAAATAAATTAAAGGAAAATTAGAACTGTGTCCTCCGAAACAGGTAATGATAGATAATGGTAGTTAGAAATAACTTTTAATACAACCTTTGGGCTTACGTTTTTTTAAGCTATTAAGAGCTCCTATTACATATTTTTTGGCTTTTCACTATGTCCCGCTTACAGCAGGATAGGTACAAGAAACCTAGTGAAACCCAACTTTGTTACCAGAGCAAGGAAATGATAATAATCCATTCCCACGAGTTGAAATCAAACGTACAACCGTCGGCTTTAGTCAGACTATTGAAAAAATAAAGCTCTCCCACATAGCATGGAATCCTAGTGTTAAGACACTCTGTTCCCATTAGGACACTTTCTGCGAAATTCTCATGACATTCTGTGTTAAGTGACGGAGCTCAACGCCGCACTTTGCCTCGTTACCAGAGCGAGGAAATGAAAATTTATTAAATATTTCATTTCTCCGAGCGGGAATCGTACCCTCTACGTCACCTTAATCGTACCCTCTACGCCAGGCCTGCCATAAAAAAAATATTATGTATGTATTCATAAAGTAAGAAGTTTATTTAACGTAATTATGGTCCGCTATTTACTTAGAACGAAGTAAAATACTCGTAACTTGTAACGCGCACCAACACGCGCAAATTTGTTACACCGACGCGACGTGTAATATTGAAATAACTCAGGAGGCCATCGTGGCGCTGTGGCACAAGCGTGTGACTGCAATCGCGACGGTTATGAGTTCGATTCCCACTCGGGGGAATTAATTATTAAAAAATAATATTGAATTATTTATTAATATTTTCATTTCTTCGCTCTGGTAATAAGACAAAGCACGGAATTACAGTAGCGACGAGGGCCTAAAAACATTAATTGTTGATTTTATCACAATGTTAAATTTTATTGACGTTCTACAAAATTATGGTTATATAACAACGAATTGACTTATTTTTTTTTTACTATGTCTATACTTTATGTCATATGTAAAGCTAAAGAGTTTGACTGGTTGGACGCGCTAATATCTCAGGAACTACTTTCTAGTGACGCGGACCTCCCGGCCTCTTCAGCACTTAGAATGCGTCATGTATCATACATAACTTTTAATTACTTACATTTGTCCACGTGGACGTAGCGCTAGTAGTAAAAGCTAGTAGGTATAAGTTATTTTTAAATATTTTTTAGCTTCACGCCGTTTTTAGCACATAGCGGGTAGGCAGAGGTAGCCCGGGAACCTAATGTTTAGACACTCCGTCCTCCGTTAATACGCTTCGGTTCCCCCTTTCCGCCGAGGTAAGGTATTCTTATCTAAGGTATACTCTAGAGGCATTGCATTTTGACGCCGCGCTATGAATCGAACCCACAACCTGTTGCTTTTACAGTCGTTCACTTGCCCCCAGCATTACGACTGGCCGCTATATATGTCATAGCTCATAACATAATCAATAAGAGTATAACTAAAAATATGCTACAATAATAAATAAACACATTCAAAGTAAAAAAAATATTTCTTTCTTTACAAAAAAAAAGATAAAATGCTCATATAATGATACCACGATACCATGAGAACTGCTGAGAGCTAAAACTCGTCTAAACCCCGCACTGGCTACATTTACGCGGCCACCATTCATACCAACAGAGTTGTATTCAAATAAAACTAATTTAATCCTTCCAACGTCATTGACACCATCGTTGCTTCGTAAAATGTTTGGATTGTACTCGATAGTTTTGGATGCTTTTCTCGATTATAGGGAACGTTTATTAATCGACTTCCAAAAAAGAGGTTATCAGTTTGACATCTTATATTAAAATATGATTTATTTAGGCTATACCTACCTATACAGGGACAGGGATTGAAAGGATTCGGTTTTATTTTCTTAAACTATACTCACTATTAAAAAAAAATCCCACTAGAAGGCAGGAGGAACCTGGGAACTTAGAATAAAAGGTAGTAAAGATCCAAAAGGATTTTAAAGTATCTAAATTAAATAATTGAGATAATAGAAAAGTGGAGAGAGTGAGTGTCTTCTTATTTTTTTTCTACCCTCTCTATTATATCAGATATTCCTATAGAAAAAAATATGTTTCAAGTGTGTAAGCGCATCCACATTGGTGTGTGTGTGCGTGTGTTCTTAGGTCTACGCACACATGCACACAGTTACGTGATCGCACATAACAACGCACACACACGCAAAGGGCAACGTCCCTTACCCAACGATAGTTATGTTTTATTTATACTTTCTTGTACTGGATGCGGGAATAAATATGTATGTGGAATTGAGTTATTTTATGTTATTAGATATTGTTTATAATCTTATTTGATTAAAGATGGTAATTAGAAAATGTTGTACAGTGTTGAAATCAATAGGCTGCAAAAAAAAAGATAAAATATTGTTTAATATTCTTCTTCTGAAGTAGAGAAATAAAATTAGAATTTTATTATTTTCATTAATGAAATTACTAAAAATATTGGTAACATTTAGTTATATATTTCAATAATTAAATAATTTCAAAACAAAAAAATATAATATAATTTACAGCAACATTTTAAAACTGAATATAAATATATATCATATCATCATTTCCCTGTATTGTATATCAATATGATTTCAATTCCAATTAGTATTAAATTCTAATAACATTATTACAAAACAAGAATATTATAAAACTAATATATCGAAAAATCACATACAGCCTTCTCCCGGTCGCCAGCATTAGGAGCGTCTGTGTCACGTCTTTACATATGTGTGCGTCTGTAGAGGTATATGTGTGTGTGTGTGTGTAAACTTCGTTGTGCGTGTGCGCAGGTAACCGGGATCGTATTCGTCTGGCGGGAAAGACGGCGTCCATTTTGAAATATGAAAAAAAATGTATTAGAAATATTTCGCTCTAAGAAGAATCTTATTCAGCCTAAAAATGTCATGTTTAATTTTGTTTTTTTATTTTTTAAGTTTGCTTGTAATTTATTGATATGTATAATGGTGAGTATAATTTTTGTGCTAATTTTAAAATAAATTCTATTATATTTTTAATTATCAAATCATAATTAATTATTATTTCTAATTAAATTAATTGAATCGAAGTCTATCTATACACATGGTACATTTATGAAATGTAATTTAACCAAAAAAATCGATTCACTCAATTACCATGCACATCCAAAATACCTTTATCACTTTTTGTTAATCTAAAGTAAAATATTACCGGCATAAAATAATAAATTCATTGATCCATATATAGGAAAAAACACCGCCAAAATCTTGCAAGAAATTAATTATGGGAAAAAAAAGGAAAGGGGTGCGCGCGCGGCGGTTATCTGACGTAATTTCACTGGCGACGATACCTCTGCTCAGTGGAGTTCTAGAGCTCGCGCGTCCCGCACGCCGGGATCGAACCCCCACCCCACTTAAATAAAAGCCCACTATTAAAGAGATACAATGAAAAAAATATCGCGATAACATATTATTCAAGTTGTATTGAGTTTAATCTCATTTTGAGTTGCCATTCCCGTGGAAACTACCGCGTCGGTGTGTGTCGACCTACCCGGTGGCTATTCGTAAGTATTTATTTGTATATTAGATATATATGTTTATTTTAATAATAATAAATATATACTGAAGTTAGAGTACTTTCAAAATTTAAAAAAATATATTATATTTTTTCTTATTTTATTATTAAAAGTCCTTCGTCGGCTACGAATAGTAATTATTTAATTAAGTAAAATATTTTCATTATTGGAATTTAATTATTTAACAATTTTTGCGTTTTCCAATAAGAATACTTACTTTTTTATTTATGCTGACTTTCTAACAAAATGGTTTCAAAACATATTCATAAAAATGTTATTTTTAATCTAAAAAATATAGAAACTAAGCTTTTTCAATATTTACGTTACAAAAAAATAAATATTTATTTTTCTATTAACATTTATTAACATTATTAACATTAATATTTATTTTTCTATTAACAAAATATAAAATAAATACATATATATTAATACAAAATTATTGAAAAACGACAAGGAAAACAAAAAATTACAGATAAAATAAAATTAAAAACCAAACTTTAAAAAACCAAACCATTCCATACTGAAAAAGCCCGCCTTCCACGTCACCTAAACTAACCTAGGACAACATAGACGCGTCGGCAAAGGTCAATACACTCGGTCACGGCCGCGCACTTTCACGTACATAACTTGCTTCTAACTTCGAGAAATGGCTTTTTTTGTTTTAAAATTGTTTATTTAAATGTGTTTTTACATGGTTATTGTTATAATAGTGATGTTCTGTAAGTATAATCGTTTAATATTTTAAAGTAAATATTATTATTTTTAGATATTTTTTCTGTAAAATGATATGTAATGTATCAATTATATAATATATACTAAAAATGTTCTACAACTATTTGTTTAAAGTTTTTAAGTAAATCATGATATGAAACTTCGACCACGTGTTGCACATTTAGTTCCTTAATTCGAACAAATAGAAAAAAACATTTTAAATTACCTACTTACATTACAAATTATAAATATTTTTAGCAGTAAGCATTCCGTAATACATATTATTCTTCCACTATACATAAATTAAGTGAAGGTAGGTATTGGAGCAGAACACAGTAAAAGCTTGTTACTAAAGAAACTAGAACATTCTAAAGCAACCTAGCAACCTACAATACAACATGATTTATTCTTATTTATGTTAAATTTTCTTAATAAAATATAATTTAATGTGTAAAAACAGCAAATATAATTTTTACATATAACCACGATTATCGGTAACGGAGGATTTTTTACTGAAGTGAATGTCCTACAAGAATGACCACGTGCCAATCAATATGCCATTAAATTATAATTTTTATAATATACAGAAAATATTGACGTACAATGCCAGCTACTAGGTGATAGAGATACCGGAACCAGATACATTAAAACCAGATTTCAAGTCATTGCCCACAAGTTACAACCTTTCCTTCCTGCAAATAGTTCGTGATCAAACACTGTTCTCCCTATTTTACCAACTTTTACCAACTTACAGTAAGTTACCTAGTTTTTCTTCTACTTCTCCACTTTCCATCAATTTTTCATGAAAGAACCGTCACAAAAAAATTACGTAAAACAGAGAGAATCCATTCCGTAATAATTAACGTTGCTCATTTACTTCCATTGCCGTAGGTCACTGATCGGCGAGCTTACGCGAGAGCTCACGACGCCGTACAAACGATACTAACCTAAATTAAACCTTAATACAATACAAATAAGGTTAAAGATATCAAGTTGAAATTTTTATGTACTGTTTCATTTTATTTTAAGCGAATTTGAAGTTCATACCTATATATTTTTGTATATGTATGTCTGTATGAGTAATCCATTCATTCTGGCTTCGTTTATGAGTTATGACGTTGGCGTATTTATAGCTACAATTTAAATTTAGTTGACGTAGGTCAGTTGTGGATTTTTACAATGTTTACTGTTATATTTACTTACTTTTATTTAAACTTCAAAATTGTTACGTTATATTTCTTGTAATATTTTTTTATTGTTGTAGGATTGAAAAGGTTTATATTTAATGTTTTGTTTGACTCACCACTCAGCACTTAATGTTTGAATGAAAGATGAATGACAATAATATATCTCTAAGCAATCTTTTTGTAAAGGAAAACGATAATGTAATCAATAAACTCATGTAATAAAATTAACTATAAAAATTTATTTTAATTTGACGCCATTAATAAGTACGAGTATAATTTGCACGCCACGCTTGTAAGTTGAAATATTTATAGGTCTTGGTTTTAAGTCATTTAAGAAAAGAAGAGTACAAGTTATAATTAATATATAGTAGCCTAAGTGGCTAAATAAATACCCTTCATTTTGAAATTGCCTTACATGAAAAACGAAAATATCAAATCTTAATGTAAAACACATTTTTAACCAATAAAAAAACAGAAGAAGGTTCCCAGTACTGCAGGAACATTGTGTTAAAACACTTTGCTTTCTACCCAAATTCGAATTCAATTCCACACTTCTCTTAATTAGAGCAGAAATATTTCAGACTTTTTAAATTACTAAATATAAAAAAAACCTTTACTTACCTACAACATTGCGAGATCTTATATGGTACAATAGTTACTGAGTAAAATAAACTTAACTGTTCATTCTTAGCAGCTGTTATTCATCTATTTTTTAATACATACAGACATATATTACATTTTAAATTCTTTTATCCACATATCCATAGTATAATAAAACTTACAAAAACTACACTCGCAGACTTTAAATTAGTTAATACTTTAGACCATCTAGTTATTACCACACAACGTCCCTTTTATTTAGGAGAAATTCCATGAGTACAGACAGACAAAAAATGTAACGACATGGTCAGTTGGTAATTAATAAACACAATGCACATAAAGTTACGATAAAGGGCAGCATGTGGGCTCGGGGGACCTACCTGAGGTCAATACAACTGTCCGGCTTTTTTATATCTATAAATAATACGTATATACATATATAGTATGTTTGTCAGCTGTTATCGATCGATGTTAAAGATAAATTGTTAATTTTATTTATTTAATTTAATATCGGTTTTAATAGATAGATACATATTAAAAAGTTTTGTTTTTGTAAATAAATTTACATATTGCTTATTGCCCCAATGGTCAAATGGATAAACAACGTAGTTTCGAAAAGATTAATTTGATTTTTTATAGCTGATAGACTATATAACACGAAAAGATTTTTCCATGACCGTTAGTTCCTGAGATTAGTGAGCTCAACCAAACAAACTTCTCAAATATAGATTCATCGAATAATTGAAAATGGAAAGTGGTAAATATAGTATATGTACATCACTAGATTTTTGTATATTGACTGATTGAAGTAATTGAATATCTGACCTTTGATTTTAAATGCCCTTACTTATAACCTTTGCAAGGTCAGAAGCAGTAATAATTTTCCTTTTTTTATTAATAAAAAAAACCGACTACGATGCTAAATTAGATAACATTACAATTTAATTAACAGAAAACTGTATGTAAACAATTTTACTAGAAAAAAAAGAAAAATAAAATGTCAAAATAGCCGTCGTTGCACAGACAAAAAGACTTATAAATTAAACATACAGCGCAACACTAGTTGTTTGTCGAGCCGGTTTGACATTTCACTGTCACGGTCCTTTACCACCCCTACGCGTGAACAACACTACGAGGTATGTACGTGTTTAATAATAAATAATGTTCAAGTCTTCATAGTAGGTCTATATTCATTCTTATAGCTAGAGATAATCTAATTAGATAATTTTATGTTTGAATTTATTTACGTTATATTATAAAGTTGTTAAAAAAATCGAATCTATAAAAATTGTATTATAGAAAATATCATATTATATTGCTCATAATATAGAATTTTCTATAATATTTATATTATTTTATTTTTATCCGCACAGACATACTGAACACGCTGAACACGCGACGGTTGTTGTTTCGATTCCCACTCGGGGGAAATATTAATTATTTTCATTTCTTCGCTTTGATAACGAGACAAAGAGCAGCGTTATATTCCTCCACTCAATACGCAATGCCTCGGGAATACGGAAAGTAAGAAACAGAAGTGTCTTAAGGTTCCCAGTTCCCTCTGCCTATCCTGCTTTATGCGGGATACGGCGTGAAGCAAAAGAAATATTACTTACTTACAAAAGAGAAGTATGTTATACGTTTGTATAAAATATAAAGGTAACTGGTGTAGCGATTGGTATAAATTATTCGTCATAAGTAAAATACATTGATTTATTTGTGACAAACATGATACTTCATTTTGAATATTACTATACCATATTGACTGTCGGAATACAACCCACTACCCACCACACCATGAAGTTCTCCAAAACCACATCAATGACACGTAACAAAGCTACGCTATTACAAAATAAACGTTACCACCCCCGTGACTGTAAAAAAACCATAAAGTCCTCGCCTCGGACACATGGCGGATGCAGATGCGTGAGGTCTTAAATTAAATTATCTATTAAAACTAAGCACTATTATTTGTGCTGGTACGGTTTCTTTGTGTAGTATACTCTCTAACGCTCTGAGAGGATTGCCTAAGTTGCTACGAGGACGAGAAAATCGGGAGTTTCCATTTTACGTATTATTGTCCACGCAAATTAAGGGGCGGTCGACCCGGTACAATGTTACTATCCAGCCTTTAACGAAGGCGTTAAAACACTTTTGTTTTCTTTTAAATTCCACGTGGTACAATGTTAGAAGTTGCCCTATAAAAAATGTGTTAACGAAACATATACAACACAATACGGTGTTCACAGTTGTTTTTTCCTCGGTATCTATTTTAAGATGGTAAAAAATAAACTGGTCTGGCCGTGGATGCGGCGATAGTCATTGTTGCTTCATGCACTTTTTGCCGAGCTATTATTGTACTTCTTACTATAACTTGTCTTTTTATGATTGCCTAGAATCTAGATTATGCTATATTTGCTGTCATTGCATAGTGGCACAAAGTCTGACGGCAACCCGGACGTTTTCAGTTTGGTCCCCATTCATTGGATTGGAATATTTCCTCGCTCCTCATTAAGTTCAGTCTCTCTAGATGCAATGTTTCGAAAATTGTGCGGAAACTGGGGAACAGAATGTCTAACACTAGCTCCACTAGTGTAAACCTAGTTTCCACTAGGTTCCATCTGTCTACCCTGCCACATGCGGCAAACAGCGTGAAGCTATTATCTTTATTTATTTCTTTTATTTATTTTTTTATTTATCTTTATTATTTATCATTAAGTTTATATAGTAACAACAGCACGAAACTGAGAAAAGAAAACTGCAGTTCGCTCGTTATTTCTACTAATAATTGAGTTGCTTTTTTTTTTAACCAAATTTCTAAAAAGTAGGAATATTTAAATATACACTAACATTATTTTTCTCATAAACCACCTTTTCTTAATCCCCGATCACAGTCTACTACAATACAGTCTATCCAGTTCTAGAGTTACACACAAAAATAGAACAGACAAACACACATTTTGAGTTAAAAGCTCCACCGACCAATTAGCAAGAGGGTGTCGAGTTCCAGGCGGATATGATGTACGGGGGCCCGCAGTCCCCGCTTCCTTTAAATTAATTAACCGAACACGTTTTAGCTGAATATTGCGGACCATTTTTTTAGTAATTTCGTGTGAATTTTAATTTTACATCGATAATACTTGTTGTTGTTGGTTTCATTTTAAATTTTATTTTTGTAATTTTATGCGATGTTTATGCTATATAGAGTAATATTAAGAGTTATTTTTGTATGTTTATTAGTAAGGAACACGCATATATTTTTAATTTACTTTAAGTAACAGTATAAGTAAATAATATTAATATTTACTGTATTTATAAAAAAAGCCTTTCGCCTCCCCAAAGCTGCGTTGTCGTCTCTCAGCTAACGTCGCGTAATGTAATCTATATCCACGTTTTTCTATATTTTTTTTCTATTTTTTTTTTTGAGTTTGTTTGGTTGATTATGACAATTTCGAATACTACTGCAGTAAATATAAAATTGTTTTTGCGTTGGATAGTCCATTTATCGAGTGTAGCTTCTATGTACACCGCTACACCTGCGACCAGACTCGGTCACTTAGGACCTCAGTTATGAGGAAGGGAGCCTCTAGTAGTTGCTTGTGTGCCCATAACAACCACAAAGCTTTATTTAATTGCACGTATTAACATAATTAAAATTAAAATAAGTATTAATACTTGAATATTAATACTTATTTTAATTTTAACTTGAGTTACTTAAGTATTTTAAAACAGACAGAGATGTACACATTTCCAATTATATATTACAATGTATGTAGACACTATTTTCTACTCGTAGCTTTGCCTGCGTGGTCAAAAAAAATAACTATTTCCGTTTTCATAAAGTAATAAGTAGTAAAGAATAAGTCGATGGGGTTTTTAAATACGGGCCTTAGAGCAGTTCCTCCTAATTTTCATGTTAAGAATATTATGTAGGTATTAGGTACTTACGTCTCAAAATAAATTATTGGAGTCGGAAGAGAGCAACTCGGGCACCCTGCACCTCTGCACACCTGTGGATACCTGTGTGCAGGATACAGAGTGAAGTTTAAAAAACTATTAAATATTATAACCTACATCAACGTATAGTAAATTCGCTAGTAAGTTCTAAGAAAGGCCCTCGAATACGTGATACAAATACAAGCGCCACGCAGCGAAACGACGCCCCATGGAATATTTTCTATTCCATGGGAATATTGTGTGGGAGTCCATTCTATGTAAATGCATACCTGTTGCTAGGGCGTGATTAAAATTTTGTCAGTCAGTTTTAATTAAATAAGTAGTACCTAAATGTAGATTTATATATGAGTATAATTATTGTAGCACGGGTACAAAAATTATAGAGGTGGACAGGATAGATGCAGAGGGAACCTGGAAACCTAGTGTTAAGACACTCCAGTTCTCCTCTCTTCTTTCTCTTTTCGCCGAATTCTGGAAACATTGTGTGTTGAGTTACCAAAGCGAAATAGGGGAAATCGAAACCACAACCTGTCCCCCGCCTTCCGCCCCTGCGCCACAACTGGCCTCCTTTTTTATTGGTCTATAATAAAATTTTTGTCCTCCGTCGGATGTTCTAGATATTTAATTTTTATATATCAAATGCTGAACTCGCTGGACAACATTTGTTGAGCTGAGACAAGTTGAGACATTCTATTATTCCTTATAATTTAGCTGGTAATTATTATGGTTCTTCATCATATGTTCCAGATCTTGAATTTTCATGTCGATGGAAAGTGCTCACGCCCAACAAAGTTAATAAAGGCGGCATTTTATTATTTCTTATACTAGTTATCTATCCCTCATAAGATCTTTAAAATCTATTATAGTTCCTGCCTTAGTAGCCGGGCAGCATTAGTAATACTGCCCGGGTTTCACAAAGAAAAAACATCTTTTAAATCCATCCAGTAGTGTCAAATATGTGCGAGTGCAAACAGGCAGACAGGACAAAAATATAGATTCATATTCTATTAGTTTGCAAACATAATATGTTTGCTGTTTTTAGTATATTATCTATATAATATAGAACCGTATAAAACCGTAGTTACCTGCGGGCCGCGTATAGTCAGGTGTTAAATAATCTTCAGCTTTATAATATTTGTGTAAATTCATCAAATTTGAACCCACGACCAACTCCGTCCCAATTACCCCAAAAATGTTCTAATCTAGAATATACAAAAACAAAGATAAGAAAATGATTATTTTTTCATCATCATGCGGTAGGTAAAGCTCAACTCGCCTAATATGATATTATAATCGCTTCCAAACATTTACATACAAACTTACGCGATGACTAAGCCGTATTATATATAACTGCACGCTTACAATGAATTCTGATTATCATAATATGTATAGATTTACTTTTTGTTTTAGAACGTAGTTAGTGTAATAAGATCTTAGATTTTCATTGTTTTTATACATTTAAAGTGTATTAATCGATTTATTGTGATATACGACGCCGTCGTGGCGAAATGTGGTGAAATGTGGTTGGTGGAAACAAGACAAATCTCCACAAGCAAGGAGAGTTGTGAACAAAGTGTGTAAACACTATGTTCCCTCTGCCCAC
>FASU01008918.1:0-24276 GCA_001486225.1 Heliconius pardalinus sergestus | reverse complement strand
ATTGTAAAGTATTAACATCACTAACTTCAACTCACCAAACGAAACGTCAAACTGAAATTAGTAACAGTGTTGCTGCTCAATAAGACATTTTGTGTATGCGGGCGACGCCGGGAGTGAGCCGCTAGTATAAAAAATTAAAACCATTCGTACCTGCAGTTGCGCATGCAAATGTTGCCTTCGCCGAGCGAGTGCTTCACTCCAGCGTTCCCGAAGCATCGCCAAGTCTTCTTCTTGATATGAATCTAGTGGCTTTTGTAGCCTCGATCTATGAAAAACAAAATATATGTTATTCAAATGTTTATATACGAAAATATGTGTAGTTTTCTAACTTAAATTATTATCTATATAGAAGTTATCGTAGCGTACTAGACTGTGGCTGTAAACGCGAGGGATGATTTTACATTTACTTTCGTTTTTCTGCAATTTTCACAAATAATATAATATAAGAATTATAAACATAATTGTCCGACGTAATGTATTCAAAAGCAGAGATACGCTAGTTATATAGTCGACCCAGTGACGCACCTGACACTAACGGAGCCCAGTTCGACGCTGACGATGTGCTGGCAGATGATGGGCAGAGTACCCGAGTTGGCGGCGGGACGCACACGCACGCCCACGCGCCGCTGCTGCCCCTGCCGCAGCTGGTACACGCCGCCCGTCACGATGTCCGCGCGCGGCGATACCTGCGCACAATAAACGAGACCTCAACTTATCTGCGAGTGTTACTAGTAAGGAATTCTCCTGATGTTCAGAACCTGCATTCCAATTCTAATTAAAAACTATTGCGATTAAAATTGTGAGACTAAATAATTATTTTTATACTACCCAGGAAATTACTTTACATATGCATATTCCCCTAATCATTTAGCTCATATTCGACCCACAACTGCTGTTCTTTACTTCCCATAGTGCTGTTATAATAATTCCCTTTTTCTACAGCTCCCAACTAAATATGTAAATACAAACCTCAACGGGTGCATATTCGCCTTGATCGTTCAGCTCGTGTATTTCAACCCACAGCTCTATTTTCCGCGTGAGCTCTGCCCACCGGTCAGCGAGCGAGCGCGCTTTGGCCAACTGCTGCTGCTCTACCTCCCAGTTACCACAAGTCCGACTGAAGCCTGCCGATCTGTGGCCCCAAACTTCTATAGATAGGGCGCCCTCTGTCGGAAAATAGGGAAAAACATTATCAACATGTAAAACAATAATTATAAATAATCTCTTTTACCGTCCTTTGCGTCTATGATAAAAGTTTAAATGATATTTTTTTATAATAAACACTACTGCAATTTGTATGTGAATAACATAATTATTGCAAATTCCTTTGCAACCTTTTGTTTATATGAGACATATGATTGTAATTATATATTTTTGGTTTTTCCAGTTTCTTGGAGTTATCATGCATGTTAATATTAAGCAATATCAAGTTGTCAAATGCTCAAATCAATCAATGCTCTAAGATCTCCTCAATAAAAAGAATGATGAGGTCACGTCTGTGATCAAACCTACAGTACGGTCGACGAGTCGTTGCCGCCCGCAACTTATGAGTTTGTAGACGGCTGCACATTGTTTTTATTTTTATTTTAGGACTTTTCCTACTTTTGATGACTTTCAAGAAAGCCTAACTGTCAAAGACAGAATATCTGGGAGACAAAGGGATGGGCTGTGCGGGGACAGCCGCACACGTAGTGTATATTGAGAGACAACGAAGTTAGTATTAATCGATATCAACTCACCTGCACAATGCTCGATGAACTCCTCAGTCAACGCGATGGTAAAGTCCCGTTTGTGATCGAACCTAAACGTCATTAACTGATGTCTGGGCGACAGAGGGGTAGGTGGGACGGGGGCAGGCGTTGGCGCGGGGGGCGTATCCGCGCTGACGTGGGGCGCGACCACCACCGGCTCTCCGCCACCCCATAGAGTGTATTGACAGAACACGAAGTTGGACAGCGAGGGGGGTAGCCCGCTGGCTTGTTTTATTACTACTCGGATTGTTACCTAGAGAAATGATATAAAATAAAATTAATAAATTATTACAATAATTACAGTATATATTTTTACATATGGCGGATTCTCGGCGTCACAGACACAAACAATATTTTAGCTTATAATACGTCTGATAGGCGGCTGAGCGCAATAAAAACGCTAACAAGGAGATATCGGGTGAACGGTGATTTATTACTGTAAAATTTTAATTAAAATAAGTTTCTATATCTTTTCGTAATTTTTCTAATCTTTCAACTGCAGCATTCGTAACTCGTAGACTATATATTCAGATATTTTAAAGAAAACTCAGTTATAAATATCAAAACAGATACTATATCCACTTAACGTATTTTTTCTGAAAATATTTCTTCCATTACAAATCATCTTATCACGAAATCAATATTTATTACTATGACATCATCGATAACAATTTTCGATGACTATGTGCCAAGTATTAAAGTAGATAGATATCAATATCGTTATAGACATCAATGATAATTATTATAATATAGATACGAAAAATACAATCATATATACTATTATATTTACTATAAAAAAATACCGGTCTAGTAAAAGTACTAATGTATAATGTGTAAAGTACTATTGTGGAATTTACCACATCAAAACCTTTCTTCAAAATTCAAATTACATATTGAATTTACAAAAGGACAGCTGATACATGCAGATTTTTATTGTAGGAGATTTCAGAATGTACCTTACATAAAATAACTGGTACTTTTTTTAGAAATAAGTTTTTTTTCAGCCTTCCGTCTGTAGTCAAAGGAATTACATAAATATAAAAAGATAAAAAAAGGTATCAACAACAAGTACTAACTTGCTGCGTGGCGGAGTCTCCGGGGTCGTCGTCCTCGCGCATATCGCCCGAACTGTCCGACGCCGCCTCGCATATACGGTCCTGTGGAAACTGGCCCGTCACACGACTTATTTCAACCTGAAAATTATAACATTATTAGTAATTACCAAAACTTTAAAAAAAAAGAAGAAAGAGTATTAACAAATTAAAACAATTATAATTTTAAGATAACCTAAGTGATAGGCAGAAAATTATTAAAAAAAAATTATAATAAAAATAAACAATATAACAAATACTAACCTGCAATCTCCCAGCAACCTCTCCCTGCTGACTTATAATGGGCGTGTGATAATCCAATGTGACGTCATGAAACAACGCCTCTAAGAATATGTTCGCAACACCAATCAAATTGTGATTCTCTTGTGACTCGTAGAACGGGTCCAGTGCTTTATCGCTTTGCTCCTAAAAAAATGTTTATAATTAACTATTTACTTTTAGTATTATATTGAGTGTAATATTTAAAAACGAATAAATAAACGACAATATTTAAACTGTAAATTCAAATAAAAAGTATTATAAATTATAAAAATAAAGGTGCAAATATAAATTTTAAGCTCTACTAGGCGTAGTTATTTTTAAATAAATATCGTCGATGCGCGTACGAAACCGCGTATGTGCTCTTTGTTAATAGAGCGTATCTGCGTTTCAACAATTTCACAGGAGACAGAAAAAACGTCAATATCTTTGTCGTTTTACAAATACCGACTAAACGTAATAAAGATAAAAAAATCACTTTAAGAAATAATAGAAGCGAGTATCCATGGAGATATAAATTAAACTAAAAAAAAAGCATTTTAGACAATTCTAGGTTATTTGCGATAAGTGCTATAAGATATTGATAAAATAATATAACAATTAATAATATTATATGATCTAACATATAGTATTGTAAATTATTACATTATTATGAAATAACTATATATTATTATTTATAAAACGCACCGTTGGTGTTTCAGGATCAATCGGTACAGCGTCCTGGAAATAAAGGCGCAATATGTTGGTGCGTTAGTCACTATACGTTGTAAATATTATTATTTGTATGCATTTTTTTGTAAATGTTAATAAATGTATTATAATTAACGGTGCATATGTTAGTACAACATATTTTACGAAGCAATCCCTTTACTTATTTTGAATGAAGCATAAGCAACTAATCTAATATGTATAAGCTTTTACAATATTCAAATACCAAATTCTAGATAATCTACAACTACTAATAATCTACTTCTATTATTTAAAGTTCGTAACTTATTAACCTTATATGTACATAAAACACTTTAAATGAAATAAATAGATATAGATTTATACTATTTAATTGAAATTTAACAAATTAAGATACCGCGATATTTCTAGGTTCGATTCTTTTTCCAATGAGATATTATGCCATCTAGGCAAAAATAATTATTAAAATCATAATTTCTACAATCTTATTTCATAAATGCCAACACTGGATTCTACCGCCTAACACCAAATGCCGAACATAACAGACTAAATTAAATATACATTAATACTAAAAATCCCAAATAAACAAGTGAATGATAAGTCTTTAGTTAGAATTAGTTACACTCACATGTTCTATGACGTCGTCGCGCTGCCGCCGCCGCCACTCGTCGTACATGTCGCGCATGTCCACCAGCTTGTTCTCCAACTTCTCCATGGACCACACCTGCGCGCCGCGCGTGGCCCGCTTCACCATGATGGCGGGCTCGGACACAAACGCGCCGCGCTGTGGGGGGCGAAACATTACAAACAAATGAAATAAAATAAAAGGTGAATGGTACAGATAGTGCCATCCACGAAGAGGCGCCCCACTTTTGGCGAGACCGCGAGGTGAATGGAAATTGACATCGGCGTCAGTCTCGTGTCATCTGCGATTCGATGGTTACGAATAATATATTTCACGTCGCACGAACCTCGAGCCGTCAGGGAGGTACATTTAGAACCTAGCAACTTAGAGTGATGACACACCGTTCCCCACTTTTTTCATGTTTCATTTACCATCAGGGCAGCAACAAAAGCAGCACAAAGCGCAGGGGCACAAACTCGACAATTTCCACTCAAAGAATAAAATATTTAATATTTTTATCTCCTCACTCCGCCACTCGATACGCAATGCCTCTAAAACTTAGCAGAAATTGGTGAAGGGAAGTGTCTTAATAGGAACGGAATGTCTTGACATTAGGTTCCCAAGTTCTCTGTGCCTACTTACTTATATGTGTAAGATACAGCATGAAGCTAAATAATGTACAATATAATTTAAATTAAATTATATTCCGATAATAAAATATATTACGGGATAATATAAAAAATGTAAATATAATTTATATTAAATGATATATATTTTTTTATATTTATATTTCACCCAGCTCGCAAGATGTGTGATGTGGTGTGTGTAATCGCCCAAACCACATAAACTTACCTTCCTATTAGGACTCAGATTCTGCGGCGGTATCTGCAGCGTCACACTAAACCTCGTATTCCTGCGCATTTCCTCCGCTAAAAAATTAGCTTCCTGTACTAAGGCATTAGCTCGCAAGATATCCGCTTTAAGACGTCCTAAAGATCGTTTGAATGTATCATCACGTTCTGCCGCCCAACGTTCAACCCGAGCAGCGGTTGTTGGCGTACATGCTGTCATTTTACCTGAAATTGGATAGTTTTTATAATACTTTTATTAAATAATAAAACATAAAATGTGAAAACGAAAAAATTAAAATAGAAAATGTTTTTTATTACGTTAATTTGCTTAGTATATAAACAATAACTTATGTTAGAAT
Source organism: Heliconius pardalinus sergestus (assembly GCA_001486225.1). Lineage (NCBI taxonomy): Eukaryota > Metazoa > Arthropoda > Insecta > Lepidoptera > Nymphalidae > Heliconius > Heliconius pardalinus. Next base: position 18,633 of record FASU01008918.1, on the reverse strand, counting down.
ACTTAGCATAAATATGAGCATTGGGCATCCATAAATTATTATATTTAAGATTCATGACGCAAATATTGACTATCTGGCTATTTAAACAAAGGCGTTTGTCTGATCTATAAATAAAAACTCAATTATCCAATGTGACTCTAAAAAACGGACATATAATTCCAGTAACTTTTAATAACCGTCGACTAGATAGATACATATACATTAAATTATTTTAATCTACATTACTCCATAGTAAAATGGGCATCACTCTGTATCACGCTTATAACACTGTAGACAGAGGGAACATAGTGTTAAGTAACCCAAACAGGGTTCGATCCTCATACAAAGGCGATGTTTATATTAAATTCATTTTTATTTCCCGGCTGCGTGGCTTTAAATTCCACCTCTCAACACGCAATATCTCAAATATTCCTTCTCTCAACCCTGTTATGTGTTAAACGCGTCATGCTTATAAATAAATCACCTAATTTCAACGGATCATAAGCGTAAGGCGCGTATGGCGTCGACGGTGACAATATATTTCTGAGCTGTTGGAACTGCCTCTCGTATTCTTGTCTTTGTTTTTCCAAGGCCACTGCAAATATAATAAGATGTTAATATTAGTTTCATATTATATTTAATTTATGATACCTGAAAAATATATTTTTTATTCATGTCCTCAAGTTATTCTAACATATGGATACTTTAGTTTATATTTACAAAATGAAAAGGTAATGTAAATATTTTGTTTACACAGATGTTTAAAGATATAGATTACGAAATGGGAGATTAGTCAATTACAAATAATACAACCCGATAGAAGAATATTTAGAAACATTAAAAAATTACGTAAAAGAAGACGAACCCACCCCTCTTGGTATTTAACTGTTCAAGCGCTGTGTTAGAATTCAAGTTGCAACAAATTATAGATAATATCAGTTAACTATACAATATCAATTATTTTCCTTTTGTTAATATGTGAAAACGTTAAACTTTTTAAAATTTTATAATGATTTGTAGTAAATTTACCCTGCTTATCTTCCTCGTGTTGTTTCTCAAGTCGCGAGATGGCAGTCTGTATGGGGTCGTTGCTGAGCTCGTTGAGCATTATCTCGTCCCGTGCAAAGTTGTAGTCTATGGGCTGTGCCGGGGTTTGTGGCTCAGATGCAGCCGCTGCTGTATATTCACAATATACAATATGAATTAAATCATAAAACGAGTTTGATTTTATGAATTTGATCTATGAATAATGCTAATTATGCAGGTTCTTTTATTAAGAAGGCATCCTCAAATGTGTATATTATTTTTAACTTTGTTATTTATATTTAATACATATTCTTAGCTACGGCTTTATTTTCATCACTATACAAACGTATATTCACTATCCATCACCAATTTATATATATAAAATATACAACGCATATAAATTACATAACAATATATTGTTTGTTTTTATATTTTTATTAAAAAACCAGTATGAAATAATAAGATCTTTGATTTTGACGATTATTACACCTCATTATTACCCTGTGTTCATTCTGATAAATGCATCATGTATTTAATTTTTAATAATAATAATAATAATAACTCAATAGAAATATTTGAACAATGAAACAGGAGGAACTCTCACCAGTCTCCTTAGGACAGTTGACCCTAAAGAAGTGGTGGTTGCCCCACAGTATGCGGTCGGCGTGTCCGAGACGCACGCCGGACACGACGGGCGTGCCGTTGACGAAGCAGCGAGCGCCGTGCAGAGGCTCCATGCGCAGACCGCCGCCCTCCACCACAAGCAGGCAGTGCTGCGGTTGGATGCCGAGCCCCGACAGCTGGATGTCGGCTTCGCTGTCAGCTCCGACTAGAGTTCTTTCCTGTTCATATAATTATATTATCGTTTTTTTTATAGTTCTACAATAATAAGCAACGTACTAACGTTGCTTTTTTATTCATTATATTTTAATTCATTCTCCCAAAAATGTTTTCAGAACTGGAAGAGCCCCTAAAAATGTCAATATGCTAGCAAAATGTACACGTATAGCATTTAGAGTTACATTGTTCTAGTGTAATTGAATGAAACCGCAAATCTTTAAAGTTTACATGGAGAAAGTTTTTGTGTTACTCAGTTTGTTGTAACTCGACACTAGACGGATGCGCAAATGGCCAATCTGAGCCAAACGTGTACAATCAAGTGAAACTTAACATTGACAATGTAATTAAAACTTTTACTACATTGTTTTCAATTAAAAAAGCTTAATTTTGTAGTAGATCAAAATATTCTTAAGGTAAAATTCATAAAAAATTAGGAAAAACAGCTGCACACTATTTTCCAGTAAGCAAAGAGAACCTAGTGTTAAGACACTTCGTTAATTGTTAATATTTCCTTGAGTAAGAATCGAACCTACAATCATCGTATTCACAATTATTATATAACACGACAGCCACTCCGGTCACCGTAGCAGATAACATAAATAATAGTGACTCATATTACGAAAAATCCCAGCTTTTCAAGCAACAATAGGTTTGATAATACTTATGTACCTTTAAATAATACACAAGCAGCTCATTGAGGGAGGGATCCGCATTGAGATTTACAAGGTAATATTTGTTCTTCTCAACTTTAATGCCGCTCGCTTGCACGCTAATGCCCATCTTTTCGAGAGCATGTTGCCTTTCGCTTTGTATTCGACCTGTGAAAACATATCATAACGTATTTCAAATTTAAATTCAAGTTAACATTTGATTTTAAACTATTACACCTTTGGAGGACTTCGGATGGGTAGAATAACATAACTAAAATGACTAAATAACATAACTAAAATAATAACATTAAATAGTAACAGAACAAATTCACATACCAATCTATTGTATACATTGGTACAAAATTGTGGTATATGTGTAGGTATAAACGTAATTATCTTCACTAACTACAAAAACATTTAGTTGAAATCAATTAATATCTATAATATAATAATAAAAATATAAGTAATAAAAAATACTGTCGTATTGATAACCTGCTTCTTTTTGAAGTCGGTTAAAAAATAAAACATCTCGCGTGGAATTTCAAGCCAGAAAAATATATTAAAATAAACCTCACACAATATTCGAAATTAAAAAAACGTTGACCTTAATTATTCCACACAGAACTTATACGAAAAGTAAATAATAGTAGTAGTTATAAAATTTTATGAAAATTAAATAAACTTTGCCTCGCTATCTCACTGGAGCTCCCACTTTTTCCGGTATTAGAGTCCTTGACCTGAGCTAAACGTAAAAATCCTGCTAGCTTAAATTAAATATCACATAATACTTTTATACCAACGTTGTTGTACACCTTTTGGCCTGTATTCGTTCGTTGTTTTTGCATAATAAAGCATAGAATAGGTTTAATTTTATTTAAATACTAACCAGTTTCGACGAGTTTTTCTTCCCAAGTGCGGGACATTTCCTTCATCAGGTGCTCACTTTGTGCCAATTGCTCGTGCACGTCTTCGCCCACAGGAGATCCCTTTACAAAATTATAATAGTTATTAAAGCTGAAAAAATATGAAGCAAATGTATCTAATTATAACTATTTTAGGGTGAAAATGTTTCGTTTATGGCATGACAGTTCATAATATTAAATTGTCATCTAATCTACGTATAACCGCAAAGTTTCATGAGTATATAATTAGTGTACCTCATTGATTCAAATTCAGATTCTTAGAGTTTATTACATATTTCGATACAACTAGACCTAATAAACCCATATTTTCGTATTCCATATTAAATGTGACAAAGATCTCACACTCTTCATTAATTTTATTTATCAAAAATAGAAAATGCAGCATTCCTACACATTGGTGTATATTAATCGATATGGTAGTTTTGGCCTTGTACTTTGTTAAAAAGGTAAACGAATTGATTATACCTATCTAAGTATTATACGTAGACATTCTTATATAACACGTGCAAAATGTCGTGATCATAGAACCAAGATTATTGTGCAACAGTACAGAAAAAAAATTGCATTGTGATGATTCGTAGAAATAAATAGATCGTTATATTTTTACAATTACACAAGGTACATCTTTTTAAGCTTCATATTGTATCCCACACATAGTAGGGTAAGCAGAGGGAAGGTTCAGACACTCTGTTCCCAATTAAGACACTTCAGTTTTCGCCGAGACACTATCCGCCAAATTCTGGTGACATTGTGAGTCAGCGCAAACGCCGTGCTCGTTACCAGCGCGAGGAAATGAAAATATTAAACATATATCTAATGTCCTCAAGTGAAAATTGAACCCAAAACCTGTCACGTTTACAGTCAAACGTTTCTGCCCCTGCGCCACGACTGGCCTCAGTAGTTAGAACCTAGTAATAGGCAACTCTATTTGCCCGTCTGTCCATTTTAAAGGTACCACCAACCTACTTCGAATTTTGTCGAAACAGAACACGGCAACGGTCATTGCCTTACTTATAGTAATAAAAAAAACAATAAATATTTAATACTGTTAATAATATTTAACTATGTTATTTTAATTAATTAAGTGTTCTATCACTCTAAAAGCCACTCTCTCTCATAAAGAGAATAAACCGATAGTTAATTTTATTAATTGAAAATGTTCCAGTACACTGTTGAAATTACTAACAAAAACTGTTTATTATTATAGTATCCAATTTCATTAAACGATCTCGATACATCGATTGAAACGTATGCATATATGAGCATCGACGACGCCCTTAATACATTTTAAGTAGATAAAGTGCCACTTATGAGTGAGTAACACTTTTATCTTATTAGTGTTTTCTCGAGCACTTTAGCCCTTGCTTTGTTACTCTTTATGCGGATAATCCTTTAGTTTAAACAAACTTTATATTTTAATCGTATAAAAGAAAGAATATACAAAGGGTTATATCTCAAAGCAAAACGCTTTATAGAGTTGAAACTTTTATGTTATTTATATATTAAATATTACTGAAGAGATTTCTGCTTCTTACATTTTATAAAGCTAAGTTCATAACAATGTAGTCGGTTGTTTAATTAAATTTACCCTGGAGCTTATACAATTATTTAAATCTCTTTATTAAAAATCTTAATGTAGATATTGTATGCGTGTCATAAAGTATTCAGAGAGAAACTTAATAATCTCACCTTAATCTCTCTGCTTTCTTATATTGTTTACTACATTGTTTTTTTTTTATATTTGACCTATAAACATTATTCGTGTAAGTGAAGAAAATATGACAATACAATGCAAAAACAAAAATATAACTTATAAATAAACAAAAAAGATAATTAATCAATGTTCCCCATCACTCTCCCGCAAAACCACACATTATCCTAAAAAAAAAACAAAAAAGGGGTACCAAAAAACCAACAAAGAAAAAACCAAACTACTTACGGTAGCATGCTTAAGCATCTCCTTAAGAGCCTCGACCTCTTGCCGCAGTTCCCGTATGATCCTCGCGTTGGGGTCCTCGTTGACGACCGCGTGGTTCACTATTCGTTTGGCGCGGTCCGCGTAACGGAGGGTCGATAGTGTCTCTTCGTAATTATCCGCCGCTGGAGATACTGTTGCCACCTGGATATAGTATTTTTTTTTTTTTTTTTAATATATAATCGTATTAACACTTTTTTTAGCTTCACGCTCTATCCCGCGTACAACAGGGAAGGCAGAGAAAACCAAATGTCAAGACACTTCTTTCTTTACTTTCCACTTAACGGATATAGTACCCACAATAACGTTTACAGTCAGAAACTTTTCCACTATGCCACGTTAGCATCAATGTTACCTACCACATAAATGAGCAATTAAATAAAAATAATTAATAAATGCTTTTAGTATTTTGCCGACCATGTTAAAATATTTGATCTAAAATAGATGCTGAGAGCACAGTAAAATAATTTATAATAACAAAATGTTTATGTTTTTATTATGCGATAATTAATTACTAAACCAAAATTAAAAGAAAATAAAACAACCTGAGTAGCATACACGTATTATTTCAAAAATCCGAGCAAATTTTAGAATAACACATCTGTTATAGGCAGGTGTTACATTAATAAGGTGAACGTCCTAACGCAGCGTCGTCTCAGCACCTGCTTTACATCAGAATTTACCAAGTATATGGTGAAAGATACACCGACGCTGGAGAATGTCGAAATTGACAACATTGAAAATATTCTTACTGAGAGACATTTTTATCTGAGAATTGTATTAATTAGCCCGTTTAAATATTTCATCGATATTATTCCATCACTATAGAAAAAGGCAGAACAAGGTCAGATAGAAAATTAATGTTGCCTAACAAAATTACGAGTATAGGCATAAAATAAACAACAAAGTACTTGTTAGTACTCCCCATGAGTTAGTTTTTACCAATTATTTTCCAACGTAAAGCCAAAATGTATCATTTTATTGTATTGTAGGTTTAATGCAGCAAACGTCAATCAATTTCTACACAATAGTGTTTCTATTTGAGTACACCTCAATGAACCTCTCAAACGCAAAATTTGTACGTAATACAAATGTACTATTGTTAGTGAATGGTATGAAAATAAGGTATATAAAATTATTTACCATAACTGTTTTGCTGTTGCCTCCAAGGTTGTCCTTTAGTAACCAAGTCAAAACCGAATCTCTGTAGGGTACGAATTTGTCCTTGTTGTTTTTGCCTGAAGATTGATCAGCTAGCTTTGATATTACGAGACCTAAGGTTGTAAGGGACCTGTAAGCAAAAAATATATATATAAATTATATAGTACTGCGTTTAGGATGTTTAACACAAATCTATTAAAGTCTTTAATATTATTTACGTATCATAAATATCCCTTCTCATTTGAAGTCACAAAATAAAAATTGCAAATTGTACACAAACCAAGAATGGCAGGGAACATTAAAATGTATCAATTCTACAATAAACATAATATCATAAATAATATTTATAACAAAGACAACGCACATCACTTACTTATTAATATTAGATCCCTCTTTAAGCCTATCGCCTACAGCTCCAGTTTTAACTGCCCTTTCAGACCCTGCGAGATCAACAAGAGACAGCCTCGCCACTTTCTCCCCCGTGACTCCGGTGGCCGCGTCGCACAATGTCTGAGTTAGTACGACGCTGAACACCGCGTGTGACCGCGACGACTCACTGTTCATATTAGTAGCTGCAACTGTTCTTGATTTGTTGCCCTCTGTCATTAGATTGTCGATGTCCTGAGGAGCAATTACAAGGTTTTAAAATTAGACATATGTAACATATAAAAGACTGACCGGTGAAGGTGTCAAGAATTTGGTTGTAAGCTTTACAAAATAGTTACTAGATAAGTTTTACAATTTATAATATTTTACAATATTTGAAAGTAATTTCTATTACAGTTTAAATACGTACTTATATATACGGTAAACCCAAGTGCTTAAATGATATAACCATTTTGTGGGAGTCTCGAACAGTACTGGAATAAAGTGGCTAAAAATTCTATATTGATTCAAAGATTGATGATTCAAAGGGTCCTTTGAATTGATATTCAGTAATAGAAAAGAAAGCAAAATTCCATTTCGTTCAACTTTGAGGTTGTATACTCATAAAGTACATCCTTTTACGCCAAGAATATCTTAGTGTTTTGGTTACGTTTGATATATTTATCTGTCCACATATTAATTACCGACATTCTTTTAAAAATGTATTAATAACACTATAAAGCAATAAATTTATTTAATCCTCATCTGCAACCACTTCGTGGTATTTGACATAGACATTGTAGGCTAAGAAGACCAGCCACATAATTAAATTATATCTCCCTCTGAGTCAAGACGGCGCGGCGCCTATTGTGTTATTTTGCTTATAAAAAAATCTTAACAGTCTACAGTCAACAACTTCTGGTCTACAGAATCAATAAAGTAGTAATATAATATAATAATAAGTAATTGTAAGTAATTAAAGCTAGGTATTTATTTTGATATATTTGCCGCCACTGTCATCTTAAATCCGATTTGGTGATGTCAAAGTTGTTGTTGAGATCAAGTATATGAATTTTACTAGCCAACGTAGACCGAAAAGTAATTAGTTTAACACAATTATGTACGCCATAATATTATATAGATAATAAGAAATTTAGAAATTACTTAGAAAATACATTTATTTTTACTTTTACTAATCTATTACCGCATCATCGATTCACAATATGATATTAACTTGCTTGATATATTTACCAATAAATATATGGTATGTCTTATTTATCTGTAATATGCCATAGCAAATGTGCTATGGTAACATTGTTCTTCGATAGGCCTTTGAGGTAATTTGCTATATTGGGCTGGAGCAGTGAAAGGCGAGCGTTAGTTACTCTAAAGGGGCCCCTGAAGCCTACACCTGAGATCGTAAGTCACAGGCACTGCTCCGAGCTAAGTATTAATATTTGTATTTGAATTTATAATTAAATGTATACAACATCTAAATCTGCAGTTTTCATCAGATTATTTAAATATAGAAGAATGCCATAATCATATCATAATGCCTCATCTACATAATATAAGAAACTATATAACATAAACTAGATGCTTAAAGTATATAAATAACATATTAATATTTTAAAAAAGTATTGCATAAATAGAATTCTTCAAATGGAAGGCTATAATAAATATCACTCATTTGAAAATAAATTCTTTTGTATCTTGAAACTGTCATAATTATCAACATTTTCAAAGAACAACGTCAAACCGAAAGCAATTAAGCACTGTGGGCTATTTGTGACATTTAATGGAGAATGAAATAAAAGATACTGTATAATTAAAACATTTATTTGTGAGATGCTTTTACAGCATAATTGTTTAAAATATATTAAAATGAAAACTTATATAAAAGTACGGTAGTTTTTTCTTTAAATTATTTTTCAACTTTATCAAATACTCCAGCAAAACAGTATCAGTTTATTTCCTTCCTTTTTAAACACTAGAATTCACTATAAATTCAATAAATTTCTCAACTAAATTGGCTCGATGATCTATAGAGTCAGTAAGTACGTCGAGTTACTTGGACGAAGTTCTAATGCGAAATAAACTTATGCTTACTTGGGGAGGCAAAATAGGTATATGTAGGGGGTTTCACCGAGGAATATCATGTTTCACTAATGAAGATATTATACTCCTAATATTCCTAATTTATAACAACTCTGTTCCAACTTTTGCTCTTTAGAAAATTTATAAACTTTCGTATTTTCAGTTTATTAAATGTCTCTCTGTATATTTGATTAAGTGTAATATGTTAAACTTAAATTTAAATACTTATATTAAATATAAATCTTAAAACATGATAAAAATAAAATAAATAAATATTACTACTATAAATTACAAAAATAATTCACATACATAGGTGCGGCAAAAGTACAAAACAACTTCAACTTCCTGGCGTAATATCTAGATGAAACATAAATCAAAATCTCATTCAGACCGAGGAACAAAATGCTGGCTCATTCTTTTCTTGTTACTTATTTATAGTTTGAAAGCAGTTTTGGTATACAGCCACCAAAGTTTTTATCCTACACTACTTTATCTACCTGAAATGTCACACAATTTCTTTTGGTCTATAATAGACTAAAAGAAATTGTTTTTTGACATTTTAATGGTTGAAGCTAAAATCATATTTTTTTTCTTTTTTAGCTTTACACTGTATGCAGAGGGAACCTGTGAACCTAGTTTTAAGGAAATGAAAATATTAAAAATTTTATTTCCTCGAGTGAGAATCGCATGCTTGTGCCCCTGAGCCACAATTGGCCCAGCAATTTTAACAAAAAGACATGTCAGCTAAATGTTAATAACCTTGAAAGACAGTATACAAAGGATTTATTAAGTAAATCTTAAATTGGGATTCATATAATAGTACATATATGACAGGGTTTCTTGAATGGTTCAGTGAATAAACTGAATCCGGTTAAAGGAAATAGGTCAGGGGAAGTGTCCTAGACACGACCAGCTGTATAATCGATAGTGATAGCACTTTCACTAAGTTTATTCATCTATTGTGTTTGCTTGTTATCTGTTAGAGGAAGTTGAATCAAGGTTATGAGATAAGCAATCAATTTATTATCATAATCGAAAGCAGTTCAGAAAAATTAAACAAGACACGTTTCACTGCTTTGTATTATAGTAATTCATCTTAACCAAATGTAGTACCTACTCTAATAACTTAATTGAGTAAATAATTAATTTACATAAATTTCTAAAGTCCTATAAAAAATATTAATTCCTAAGATATCCGCTTCTTTTAATTAAGGTTGAAGCGTTTCAACAAAACCTATAAGTATATATACAACCGTCCAATAAGAACACTAAAACACTTTGAAAGCGGTTTACAAAGTTCAATCTACAATCCGTACAGGAGTCAGCAATGAAATAGAGATGGAATCTATTCTTCCATTCTAAAGTTTAAGCGCCGAGATCAAGTAATAAAAATAAAGGGACGCTTGCCTCATTTCGATTAAAAAAAGAAAATGTAAATTTAACAATTGATTAACATTGACACTAAACTTTAAAGTCTTTTTAATCTACTTTGTAGTATGTATAGCAGAATAAGCAGAAGAAACTTGAAGCTTAACTTTTCGAGACATGCTTGCTTAGCATTTTTAATTAATTTTATGGCAGATTTTCTACAAAAAATATGACTCAAGGATGCTATAAACTCTATAATTTTATAATCATAATGTTATTCTCACGCTAGGTTAATTATATAATGTCAACGTGGTGAAATGTGATCACGTGCGGGTAACAAGTATAATTGAATTTGGTGGAGAACTTTGATTTGTTATTAATTTTCAAATAGCTCATGTTTAATTTTATAGATAATCTTTGTTTTTATAAGGAAAATATTAGAAAATATATTTTATAAATATATTTATATATAACACTATATACATACGCTCGTATATTCTATGAACTTAAAATAAATCAGAATAAAAATAACCTGTTCAGTGGAACGTGTAACCTTATTTATTCACTTTCGTTGTAAATCTGCGGTTTTTTACGGACGTAACTGTTTATTTGTGTACCGTTTTCCCTTCGAACAATTTCACTAGATATTCTAGAAATTTATAATGGAAGCGGGAATTCGTTGTTCAAAATAGACTCAATGGTATAATTTATTTAATTTCCAACAAATTAAACCTGGTGTACAATTTGTAAAGAGACCGATTAAACCTGGTGTACATTTTGTAAAGAGACCAGTGTCTGCTTACGTTCATTATTAATCGGGTGAGGTGAACAAATTAATTGCTACTATCAATTTAAATGGCAATATTCATTTTATATTTAAGCACTAACATAAATATTTATCTTAACATACATTTTCATACGTTTCAATATGCTTATATTAAGCCCAAATTATGCAAAAATTGAACACATAAATTAATTAAAAAAAAACAATATTTTTTTAATAAAAACTATGAAAAAATATGAGAAACCAAATTAAAAATATCATATTCATACGTTTTTCACAGCAATGCGTATCTACCGAAAAATGAATAAAGAAAAAGATACATCGTACTCCACGGACGTCAGTAATCCATCATAAACGCATTATGAGCAGTTCTTGTTGCTAAGCTGGTAGGTGAAAGCACTCGGTATGTAATATTTTATTAAAACCAGGCTATTTATTCTGTGTAGAAGATAAAAGTATTATTAAGTAGGTATAGACAATAAGTAAGGACGTAAGTTGCGTGAAGGTGTCTGACAGTACCCGATGGTTGTGGGTTCTCCGACCCGTAAATTAAAATTAGCAGAGAGAGAGAGAGAGAGAGAGAGAGAGAGAGAGAGATTAATTAACAGAGTTAAAATTATCACCTCTCACGCAGTCCATAAAAATTAGTGATAATAGTACGTAAAATAAAAAAAGTGTAAAGAAAAAAAAGACGTAACTTAACTAAAATTGTAGAACGTAACCAACATAAGAATTGTTCTAATGGATTAAGTAAGGTTACCCGCAATAGCCATAATAAAGGCTATTCACGTTCAAAAAGGATTTCGCACAGAATTTATTGCTTAACACAGGCTAAAATTTTACGTTATAACAAAAGCATTAGGCTTTTGAGATTGTAATGAAAACAAAGATATAATTAGGATTATATATTATTATATCTATTTCACTAGGGAAGTTTTTCACTTCACACAAGGTAATATTTCGTCTCAAATGGATGAATACGTTTTCGGAAAAGAAATTAGAGAATTGAGTGACGTGCCTATAGATTATCTTTCCGTTTAATGCAAAAGATGTGTGCATATAAATATTGTACCGATTAAAATTAGTTTTTAACTAAAGTTAGTACTTAGTACCTTTAAATACAAATAAATAAATTTATAATATTGCGTAGTAACATTTTATCAATATATGACATTGTAAAAGTAGCCACATTGGCATTTTCCAATCAAGCGATAACGAATTACAGAGAGCACAGTTAATGAAATACGATAAATTGATTAAGATAATTAGTACACGGCACCTGATGCTGAACAAACGTATAGTTTACTTGAGTCAGCCTGAAATAATTGAAGGAGACCAAGCGTCGGATACGCCCAGTTAAATGAACTGCAACGAAGTAAGTAAATAGAACAAATACTGATCAATGCTGATTTTTATATTAAAAAGCGTACTTAAATACTGCGTACACCGCTACTTAAAATTTACGTCTATATTCAAATTTATCATAGAAATGATAAGCGTGTTAAAATGTTACAAAACAAATGTTCCAATTAAACCAGAGAACGAAAATTATTGTATAATAAAAACAAGGAAAGACCGGATTAAATTAAATTAAAGGTAATAGAGCACCAAACCAAATCGTAGAGAGAGTAACAACTGGTATCAAAGGCAAAATTAAACAATTTCAAAAGGAAAACTGTTGGACTGAAGGGTGTTCAAAGCGAATCGACAGAAATAATGAATACCGTTAAGCCCTCGAGCCCCAACTAAGCGTAATGAAGCTGTCAGAATGGCCAATCTTCAGGAACCGACGATTTCATCTACAGTCCAATTTTTGATGCCTAAAACAATATTTATTTAGCGTCCAATTCGTTACAGAATGTTACCTAAATAAAAATATTCTTTTTTAATTATAAAATAGGTATGCTATTTTTTTTTTAAATAACATCGTGTCAACTTTTCAGTTTGATGGACAATGTTTGTGAACTCTATTTATGCCATTTACAATTTCATTGAAAAATCAAGAAAAATGTTGCGCATATTTGTAAATGTTGAAGTTGAATGTTTTTGCACTTTTTCAAGCAATCGATGAAATAGGTAAAATTTACATAAATTTACTAGACTATACCACCAAATATGGAAAAGAAGTGCAACAATAACTGCATTACAAATTTAATTTTATTTACCCATCTCGCCCAGGGCTTAATGACCGACAGAGGATTGTTATCGAGGTCTCAGACATCGTGACCTTTCATTTAACAAGATAGAAGATTATCATGGCCCATGTAATAGCTGCCAGGGATAAATTCAAAAGGATACCGTTAGTTTGTCGTCATTACATCGAGTTTTATTACTGCACTATCACAGTCCTTTGTTGTTAGAAAGTGTAAACCGAGACAAATGGTTTTAGTGTGACTTTTACTGCATCAAAGTTACAGTATACGTACCTATGTACTGGTAATGTGCACAATTGGACACTTTTGGGCATATAAACAAATTATTTGGTTTACTGATTAGTAACTGTCAACTCCTAAAAGTCAGCTCAATATATATTCCAAACTTCTTCCATTATTCCTTATTCCATTTATGTGATAATGAGTACAAATATCTGATTGACTGTATTTTGATTGAGATAGTGACTCCGAACAGACAGTCTAACCTAACTTATGGTCAGTTTGTCTAAGCAAAATACTCTATAACCATCAACAAAAAGTGTAATTTACAAGATGAATACGCATCATAAACACACAATTACCTGAAATGAGGTGACTGCAAGTTGTGAGAGTCCGTCCACGTACGGCCCCAGCACGACGTGCTCGCGGACGCGTAATGACCGGCGCGTGGTCTCCGGATCTAGCAGATCGTGCACGCGCTCGTTGTAAATCTCCATGTATGACACCTCCACCTGGACCGATCGTATAGAATCGTAAATTTCTTAATATTTTTTACTTTAATTTCGGACATTTAAAAATTTAAGTATATAGCATGTTGCATTATTATCTATATTGTTTTATATATCATTTGACAAATCTATATGTATAGTAGTAAAACATTAAAAAAGTAGAGCGGTATTAAAAAATCTGTAAATAAAAGTAAATATTTAAATATGAATAGTTAAATCACAAAAACTGACTAAACGAGGAGAGTTCTGTATTCAACATAAAATGATAAGAGAACACAAGTACAAAAAGCCTTGCGGGACGACTTACATGCATGTACAAGTAGGTCAACATAGATTCAAAGAAAAAAAGTCGACTAAAGCGCGACTAACGAACCAATTTTGCTCAGGTATGATTCCTGTGAATTCACCAGTTTCAGCGCTTCTTTTATGTTTTAATTTTTGAATGCCTTTTAAGCTCTGATACTATATCAATTATAATATAGTAAACTTATAAAAATTATTATTTATTTATTAACATAATTGTCATGAAATTACCTTATATGTGAGTGCAGGTGGTGACTGTTGGACAGCAATTCTCTCAAACAGCGCATCGCAGAGGCGCGGTATAATGCCGCCTTCGTTAGGGCCGGGCGCGCCCATCATCGTGTAGGATTTTCCTGAACCTAAATATAAAACAAAAAAGTTGTAATATTCAATAGAAAATAGTATTTAAGTTTTATTGTATATTTAAATCTAACTCACATTGAGAAAGCGCCTAAATTTAATGTCTATTTTATATAAGAATTCGAAACGCTTTTGTGCAGAATTCGAAACGATTCACATTTTATTGATATTAAATCAATGCAGTTAATAATCTCATGCATATTGTATGCATATAATAGCAGAATATGATGATGTTTGATCAAATACGTACGTGTATAAATCATTCCTATCATAGTTGTAAATTGGATTTCTAGTAGGTACTCGCATCGTAAATATATTTATATTAAACTGACGCAATTTCATATAGTTACACGTTATGTAACCTTTGATACATATTTAGTAACCCATAACATTTTAAATGTAACTAAGTTTTGAGACAATATTTAGAACTTAATCAGCAATAAATTAGTAACATATTAAGTTAAAGTTTCTCACACGTGGCGTAGTTAGCCAAGCATAACAAGCTTAATCCAACGCTAAGGCTCTCGTGAAACTCGAGACGAGCGTAGCGAGGCGCATTAAGAAAAGTGCTTAGTATGAAAACGTAGTTTACAGCTCCACCAGCCTCCCATACATTTTCCGCATCAATTAACGTATATAAAAACACCCGTTTAGTGCACGCTAAATATGTGAGCTGGGAAAATATAAAAATGTAGCCGAGCTGAAAAAATGTTCAAAACAAAAAACGCGATAAATATGACGAATACAAGCTTTCAGCCGCTACGATAGCTTGTTGACACAACAGTGGAAGCAAACTCCAATTATTAAAATAAATACTACGACAATATACTGCGGAGAATAGTTTTTATAGTTGACAACGTAAATGTTAAAGTTTATTATGTTTGCAATTATATGTTTTAGTAACAATAAATTAATTGAGGAATAGAACAATGATAATTAGTCTGAAATGAGAAGTAATATAAAACATAAATATAATATACAGTGAAAAACAATGTTGACCTTAAACTTACCCTATATTTTATTATAAAACATTTTAACATAAAATACCACCTCTACTAACCCTTTAAATAAAATATTCAGACACTACAAAAAGTGGTACAAGTGTGGTTTATCTAAGGGTAGAGTTAAGGGTTGAGATATCACAAAAATCGAATTGCTGGCAGCCAGCCAAGTCAACATAGATATGAAATGTGAATATTATTATCAGTTAAGAGCAATCACCACTTATTAAGTTATATGTAGTCTTTTTTATAACAAAAAAATATTATTTTTACAAATATTAAAATTATAAATTAAAAATCAAAGAATTTACATTTTCTTGTCATATTTTAATATTAGGCTATAACATGTCACGGGTGGCCAAACACATGTTATAGCCAATAGCGCTTGTCATTTGCATATGACTAAGTATTAATTCACATGGAAATGACAAATTGCATTATGCGAATGTTTGCGCAACGTGAATACAGATGACCGTAAAGCAAACACAAGGACATTTCATAATAACAAAATGTAAACAATAATCGTGTATATTATTTATTATTATCTAAGTAAAAATATATTTTCTTATCATTTATGTTAAAACCCCTAATAATACATGTGATAGGCGCTCGTTTTGTCCCTTGGGTCTTCTGAGGAAAGCGACGGAAAGTGGTGTATTAAATAATGTGCAACAGTATGTACTCTGCCTAATCCATATAATGTCGGAAAGACACCACAATGCTCTCAGCATGCAGACTCACTTGCATTCTGTCATAGTCTAATAAGTATAATGCAATTTTTAAAAAACAATTTAAAACATACGACATAATAAAAAATTTAAAATCGAAAAGAATAAAAATATATTGAAGCTAAAAGAGTATTATTGCAGTAAACTTTAAAATTCATTTTTGTACAAAACTAAAGTCTTGATAATTGACAATTAAGGAAAGAAACAAATGAATAAATATAGATTCTTAATTCAGAAGAGAAAGCGATGATGATTCATATGATATAAATATACTGATACAGGTATTTAATTCATTTTAAACTTTAATAACTAAATATTAAGTCGAATTAAAAATAGTACCTACTTATATTATTTTTTAATTACTTCACAAAAACCAATGTATTCAACTGACTAACAATAATATGTAAAAATTAAAATGTATCGTCAACATTTCGATATAAATTAAATAGTCGCTACTGCCTTCATCGCTGCCTTGAACCACTCTTCACAAGTGACATAAGCTGGCACCTGCATTTTAGGTCACCCGGACGCGGCACCTGCTTTCAACTCGCTTTGTTCTCGTTTCGCGATAGGTGCTTTACTTAAAAATACTTATATTCTTTAGAAATTGAAGCACTATAGAGTGCACATCGCATTTCATTGCAATATGTTACGTTACAAGGTAACGATGTGAGTTTAATCGTTCGTATTTTTTGCAATTAATATTACAATTGTTACATAAAACTATTTATTTTTAAATAAAAAACGATGTTTTTAATTTTATTCCATATAGCAGAGTAGGCAGAGTAGCTGACCGTAGGAACTCCGGACATCACGTGATGATTGACGAAATCTAACGCCGTACTTTGTCGTGATTGTAATATGCATAAGACGAGCTTGTAAGCTCTTCACATTAGGATTTCTAATTTAAAAAGCTAAAGGTAATTATTCGACTTACTATAAAAGAGTTTTATGTTAATTATTCATTCCTATTAAATATGAAAGCACATAATATGCTATTTACAAGGTTATATCAATTATAATCTTATCAGTTTATATTTCTATAACGTTGATTTAATTAAAATTATTTAATATAATTCGTTTATGTATATAATAATGAATAGAATTATAATAATTTTGTCAATGTTAAAATGGAGCTACCGAAAGTATTTTAATCTGAACACAGTATTATTCACAAAAATAACTCTTTGGTCAATAAACCCCATCGCGCACAACACGTTTGATGACAATTGACAAATTTATACGTGCGTAACATTCACGAGGCGTGTTGGTATGGAGAAACGATTAGCTCGGTCATAGGTGATAAAATACTAAACATATTCAATTGAATATTAAAAAAAATATAAATGTATTAGGAGGAACAAAATTTGAATTAGTCAGCTTATTTCAAATAACAACTATTTAACCACGGACGAGGATAGTCTCGGGCATGAAATTAAATATTCCCTTCAGTTACGAACATTATACAAAATAGTTTTCTAAATAATCTTTGTATTCCACCATTTTATATTATTTTCTTCCATTGCTATTTTGTTTTACATTTGTAAACAGTAAATATTTATCTACCAGAAAACTAATAAAAGTACTTCAAAAAGTACTATAAAAAGTAATATATTTAAAAGTACTATTGACATAGTTAAATTACATTTCCCCTCTAAGTTAATAGAACACTAAGTAGTATTTAAACCTAGCGATAAAATGACCTAATCGTGTGTATGACAGTATACGTCATACTTTTCTAACAATCCCTGCCCTCGTCTCCTTAAGATAAAAAACCTTTACAAACTTTTATCATTTCTATGATAAAATAAACTTTACCATCTCATTAACCTACTAGAAGAAAATAAAACTATCTTCAAAATTAAACGTAAAACAATAATTTTATTTTTTCCTTAATTTTAATTGGAGTTCAGCTTCATTATAAACTAACATAGAGCTTCATAGGACTTCCCTAGTGGAGAATAGAGACAAATGCACATAAATTCTATTGTATATACATATATAGCCCTATTTAAAAATATGATTTGTTTAATTTTAATTATTTCTTTTCTGCCGTATGTATGGTTTAAAAATAAACTATCCCAAATATAATATTTAGAAAATAATTGCCAAAATACTAATAATAAAAAAAATATCAAACGTATATAGATTTATGAGTATTATAAAGAATCATTCTTCTTCTTCCTGGCAT
>FASU01008916.1:878-12016 GCA_001486225.1 Heliconius pardalinus sergestus | reverse complement strand
TATAAAACCGTTTAACTTAAAATTATTTTTTTTACTTTTTTATTTAAAATATTGTGTTGAGTGGCGGAATTTAACGCCGCGCTTTGTCTTTTTAAAAGGAAGAGAAAATGAGTAGAATATTACAGATATATTTTGCCGGTGCGCCACGACGCTTCTCGCGACGGCCTGTAGTAAAAACATACTTGAAAATTTTCTTTTAGTTCAAGTAAAATTACTAGCAGTTATTAAAATAATTATGGAAACCATATGAATTTAACTAACAAAGCTGATTTAAAATAGACTACTAGAAACAAATGTTTCATGTAATGTATGTAAAGTAATGTATGATATTAACTATTAATTTTTTTATAAAGTTATTAGTTTAAGACTATTACATATGTCTGTATAAGCTACGTTAAAGCCAATTTATTTAAAACCAATATTATTAAGTGAAACATTCGTCTATGCGATATCGATAAACAGTACCTATAAAATATTTTATATTTCCATTGTATGTAAAAATAAAAAAAAACAATTTACAAGAAAAGCTTTTTGTTTGGACGCATTTTGTAAGTGGCATGGGGTCATCTTTATAAAAAACAAAAGGAACAAAAATCAAATATTTTTCTGTTTTATATTATTCTCTTTATATGTACGAATTTACGATCGTTGGATGTATCTGTACATATCAACATAATTATTTACAGCACATTGTCTACCAAAGCCAGTATATAAAAAAATATATTTGTATAGTTCCACGCTATATCCAACACATAGCAGGGTAGGCAGAGGGACCTTGGGAACCTAATGTTAAAACAATCCGTTCCCATTTATATACCCCACTTGTCGCAGAATTTACGAAAAATTACGTGGAAATCAATGCCACGTTACCAGAGAGAGGAACTTTAACTTCCTCCGAAGTCAATAAGAAATATTAAATATTTCATTTCACCGAGTGGGAATCGAACCCACAACCATCGCGTATACAGTCAAATGCTGTCTTGCTCCATGAGGGTGTCAATAATAAATAATATTAAATCACTCCACAATACTATTACTCAGTAACACAAACTAACACGAAGTGGCACACGTCTATTGAAAATCTGCAGTACGCAGTGAGAACAAAGATTCATCATTTGCATGATTGCCATTGCCTCCATTTACTTTATGATGAACCAAACGGATGCGTTACAATATTGAAATGTTACTAGTAACCAAATTTGAACCTTATACCATCGCGATAAAGTCAATAGTAAATATTTAAATAGGTATATTTTGGAAGGATTAGTTTAGGAGATATTGCCAAACATATTTATTTATTTAAGTCGATCAGCTCATTGTTGTGTAATACAACAAAATAAAATGAGCTTCAAGATACCTTTGGATAGTTTAAACGTAAAGAAATAACTTCATATACAACGGTTGCCTCGAGCTTGCAAATGCAATAACGGTGTGCTCTTTAAATTTACTTTTCCGTTGGCTATAACGTGTAACTATTATGTAAATTTTGTTATATAATATACTTTATATCTGTAAAAACGGTTGACTTCCGTTGGAAATTTATGTTTGTTTGTTTTTTTAGCTTCTCCCAAAGTCAATAGTAATTAAGTAGTGCCGAATGCTTTTTGTAATTTTAGTTAATATTTTCGTATTTTTAGTTATTATTTTTCGTGTAATTAAGTATATTTATTATTTCTAATATTACTTTATCAAAAGTTGTCATCATGGCTAAATTGGATAGCGTTGACAGTGGAAATCGAACCAATAAACCTTTGCATTTACAGACACACTGACACTGCGCTACGACGGACGACTAATAATAATAAACGCCACAATAATCATACATATTCCGTAATTTAATTATAGTATAGTGTTTCATGAGAAATACTATTAGAAATTTCCAACATACATATTGCTTCCCACATCAAACTCAGTTAGAAATGTAATTTTCATTATATAACGCCTTTATCATTACACTAGTGTATGGTGAAAACACAATGTCTGAACGTTCTACAGTTGATCAATCTGACCTCATTTCCGGTATCAAATGTCAGAGTTTCTAAGAAATTGCTTTTGCTGTAACATTTATAGGCTATAGGGCGTGTTGTAAGAGGATAGGATATTGTTCGATTAAAAAAATATATTAAGTGCTATATCTCGCTTATTGTAGGGTAGATAAAGGGAACAGATTAAAACACTCTGTTCCCATTAAGACACTTCCGTTCTCCACTTCTCGCCGAATTCTGGAACGTCCAGTAACAAACAACCGTCGCGTTTACAGTCGCATTCTTGTGCCTCTGTTCTTTACATGTCTTAAAAAATTTTCAACAGCTTCTTTTAAAAGTGAACTTCTTCTTCTTCTCATTCTTATTAAGCTTCATGCAAATTCGTGTTTGCTTGTTACAATTTATTTATATTGTTAGCTTCTATGTAGAGAGATTGTACTGTTCAATGTTCAATGGATTACACTTTGGCAAGACAGAATGCTACTTATAACATATTTTTTAACATTTTCAAACTATTATCTGACACTTAAGAAAGAAAACTTAAAATAAATCGATTCCATTCATTCATATTACAAATCGCCATCCAGCAATAAAGGGTGTAAATAGAGCTGCAATATTAGACAAAAGATTGAACGACTGGCCCGAGGCTTGTCGCTCGCTTCTCAAATATCGAGGAGATCGTTAAATTCACCGAGCGAGTGTCCCCTACAAGGCTACAAGGCTACAACAAAAGTACACATTTTCCAACTGTTACACATCGGAAATGAGATGATAATAGTGATTTGACCATTGAATTGTCATAAGTGGTAATGAATTTGGACATTTCTTTTTTTCGTTAAATTCTTTCATATAATATGATAATTTCAGAAATGGCTTAACCGCTTTCAATGTAGTTTTCGCTGTTGTATTTTGAGAAGTTCTGGAAATATAAAGTATTGTATGCAAAACAAATTCAGATGAAAAAATAAAATTTTGTGTAGTACAAACGAGCGAGCGAGTAATAAATAAATCATATATTACTATCAAAAAATTGTTAATAATTTATGAGAAAATAATAAATTAAAATACTTTTATATAATAAAGAAGAATCCTTCTTTGCACAATTATTATGCTACAGCAATGAATCTGTCGTACAAATTTTGTACACACATTTTTTTTATATATAATTAATTAACTTCGTCGTTGAATTTAGTCGTTCGTGTATAAAAACAAAAAATATTAAATTCTTGTCTTCATCTTGCTGCTTTCATCTACTTTTATAAGAAATGGTTGCTATTTATAATAACCTTCCTCCTTTACTTACCTTTCATAAGAAAGTTACGGTCGAAATTAAAATTTTACTTTTATAAAATATATTTTATAGTTTAAGGCGGCCTTTTTTAGTTTCGCCAATCAACACGTAATTCTTCTGAAATATGGCTCAAAGTAGAGAACGGAAAAGTTTTTATGAAAACGGAGTGTCTTAACACTACGCTACTTATGTGATATGGTAAACACAGGTGGTGTATATGGACTGAAATATAATAAAATATCCCATTCGAACATTTTGAAATAAGTCACGTTTACAGTTACTCATTTGTTCCCCTACGCCACGACTAGCCTCAATTTATAAGAATTCATAAAATAAATAAAACCTGAAAAGATTAAGGAATTATTACATGAAATTTAAAAAAATACTCCCTAAAGCGCTTTAAGCTCTCTTATCAAATAAGCTAATGTCATACAAGGACCCAATCAAAGCGGAAACGGAAGTGGGTATTTAGATAAAAATACAATGCCGGCTAGTTCTTAGTCCAACTAGTAAAAGCTTATACCTATTTAAATAAGTTTTAACGTCTACCTTGAATTCACAATTGCCTCATGCATTTGATATCGCGTGAGAACGTTTTATAAGATTAAATAGAATTTATTTTCTTATGTAAAAGGTTACAGTATTTTTTTAAAATTGGGTATTGTAGCACAAATATTTTTTTGACATGAGGAAATGAGAAATATTTAATATTTTCATTTCTTCGCTCTGGAGTCGAGCAAAGTACCAAACTGAACACGCCATGCCTCCAGAACTAGGAACATACTAGTACTATGAACATAATGCCTAGAAACATACTATGTATAGAGGTTTGAAGTTTTCGAGATATCGTAGCATAGCATATGTACCTACGTACATACATTATGTATGTAGAAAAGCAAGGGTTCCTATACACTGCGCACCTCAAACTCAGTTTGAAACTATTTTGATTTACTCAGAGAGTATGACCTAGTTGTAAACTTTGGTGACTCGGAACCGTCTATTGCAGCTTATGAAATATTTGACAACATTCGTGTCTGCTGTTTAACCTGGCTATGTAAAAAAACTACTTATAAACTATTTGGAACTAGAAATATGCTCACTTCTTTGAGTGGATTTTAAACCTGTATGTTTTGTTGTGTTGAAGAATTTCTCTTTTTGAGACGAAATGGTAAAAGAGAAGTAGTACAGTTACTATTTTTTATTTTCCTTTCTCTCCGACAGACACCGACGCGCGACGCCACGTTACCGTATGGTTAACGTTTGCTGAAAGTAGTTTTTTTATAAAAAAAAACAAACACTATTAATGGTGCATCAAAAACGATTTTAAATCCAATAATTTATATAAATGCTACAAACTTGAAAGGAAAAACTGAAACACTTCGATTTTCTTCTACACTCCGTAGAGTACATCAATCTAGTTGACGATGGTCTCTCGAGATTTTAAGCAAGTCATGTGCATTATAAGGTTAAGAGATCGGTGGAAAAAGTATTTTCATTTTTCATGTCTCTATCTGGAACTTTTAATGGGGTTCGTGACGTAGCTGTTAAAGAACCCATTGTAACCGCTAACCAGACGCCGTTAACTGGAACGTTTCAAATCTTTATTGTTATCAAAAGATTAATACGTAACGATAAAAAAATCACTTATAAGTTAGGTTTGTACTGTAATAAAGTGTAATGAATATAAGCGAAATAATAAGCTATGTTTTTGAGTTTCACGCTGTAACCTGGATATAGCAGGGTAGGCAGAGGGGACCAGTGTTACGACCCCTTCATTATCTATTAGGACACTTTCGTTCCGCGCTTACCGCAGAATCTTCGAGGCATTGCGTGTAGGGCCACGAAACTCAACGCTGCAATAATAATATGCATTGTAAATGTAAGAAAAAATAATAACTTAACTTTTGAGCTTGAGATTTAGACTTTACACCTCTTCGCCTTTAGTGTTGTATATTCATTATAAGTTGTATCCCGCCTAGAGTAGAGAAGGCAGGAAAAACATTGCTACCAAACTTTTGAGACATTATATGTTGATTCAACGCGGCGTTTTGCCTTATTACCGACGGATTAATAATAATTATTTCACACGAAATTAAACTTAAAGCAGTTTACATTTAAACATTGCACCGCTGCGCCACAACTGCCTCGATATATTTATATACGAATAAATAAATAAATAAAAAACCATTATTCACAAAGGTGAATTCATTTAACCCAATTTTCCTAGTTTTTCACAAAACGTCCAAAGCTTAAACCAATTTAGATGGCGCTTTGTCGCAAACAGATTACAACTGTCAAACGTCCGTCTGTCAAATGTGATCATTGTGTCCTACGGCGTATTACTCTTGAAGCTATTTCATGAAAATAACACGCTAAATAATATGTATTTTTTATGAAACGTCCATGGAGTCCTGAACAATAGAATATTCCTTTGTGTTTTTCACAAAAATAATTAGATAAAATTTTAAATAAATTGTAATAATGATAATAAATATTACGTATAAGATATCTGTGGCAGCGCGAAACTGCGATTGAGTGGATGAAAATATAACACTAGGTACATACCAAACATTTTAGCGTTACGTCGCGTGGATTCGTATGTGTAACTTCTGGGAGACCCTACGAAGCTAATGATAAGACACTCTGTTTCCATTAAGACAATATCTTTTCTCACTGTTGAATGGCGGAAATAAACGCCCCATGTTTTGCCTTGTTAGCAGAATATAGTTGAAGAAATAAAAATATTAAATATTTCATTTCCTTGAGTGGATATCGAACTCCCAACCTATCGCGCTTACAGTCTCATGCTTGTGCTCCACTCCAATAGGTTTTGTATTAGAGTTGTATATATTATACAGATTTACTTTCTTCTATCATCAAAAAGTACTTAAAAATATCTAAAGCATGATAAAAATTCTACATAACACTGTACTGATATACATCACCGTGTTGGCGCTATCAGACCGATCTGCCGCGCGAAAGGGAATTTTTAGTGGCGTGTTGACAGTTGACCTCCCTTTCAGAGCAACAAATAACTGCCGATGGCTTCTGAATAAAAAATGTAAGCAAAAAGTTCTGTTGTCACCCTACCTCTACTAATTTTCTAATAAGTTTTGCTTACATTTTAGTTTATTTTAAATTTTAAAGAAGTATAATTATGCATGTTTATAAATCTTAATAATAGTTTATCATGTGAACACTAGTGGTAATGAAATATTTAATATTTTCATTTTCTCGTTCTGGTAACAAGTCAAAGCATGGCGTTCAATTCCGCCGCTCGACATGAAAAGCATTGTCACAGGAGTGACTTTTTTGAAGAACTTTAGACTTTTTTAAATTCTTTGCTCTGGTGTTGAGGCAAATGTGGCGTTAAGTTCCGCCACTCAACGTAATTTCTGCAGAATTCTGCATTCGTCGCATTCGTCTCAACACTAGGTTCCCTCTGTCGTCGCTGCTGTATGCGGGTTACAACACAAAAATACACAACACACAGTTGTGTACAGTTAGGTTTAACATTTAAATTTCATTAAATTTAACTCAACACCCACACACACACACACACTTGTACTGCGCACACAATATATTCGTAGGCACCTTAAATTTCGATTCGCCACTCTACACTCGACACTAGCCGCGCCGGCGAAAATGACAGGGCATGACTCCGCGATCCGGTAAGTAATTACGTACACGTCATACAACGTGGTACGTACTCGCACTCCCGGCGACAACGATCATGGGGAATATGAGACAAATTCTTTTTATTTGCTATTTATATACTGAGAATATTGGTGTTTTTAGAAATGTTGTTATTTTATAACTAATTTTCGTTTTTTGAATTGGGTATTGATGTGTTGAGTTCCGTCATCTTATATCTGTCTGTAGAATAGACGGAAAGCTTAGAGTGGAGTGCAGTTAATTTCTCCTAAGTGAATATAAAAACGTATGTCAGAACTTCATTCTCCGCTTGAATTGGATACATTCTGTATTTAATGGCGAAATTCAGCGTTACATTTTGTATTACTAGAGTAGAACGAAAATATATCACGCCGCCATCCCCATCATTATCTTCTTCTTCTTCCTGGCGTTAATCTCGACTATTACCAGGGTCTGCCTTTCTACTCAACCTACTCCACTTTGCACGGTCTTTTGCGTCCTTGGTGATTAGACCATCCCCATCATGACCATTCTATTTTAATCACACTAATGAATTTAATTTAAATTACCAAAAACGATTGTGACGAAAGTGTCCTCAAATGTACAAAAAACATGGTCTATTCCCGTGTCATTCAACCCTTCAAACAAGAAGCTGACTTGTAAATATAATAATGAAATAAGGCGTTGTACGGTTAAAGTATTGAAATATTAATTTAGCGTTGTTATAATTTTGTCATCCGTTTCCCGCTAAATCGTGATTTACTTGGCTTTTAATTTTTTATAGCATATGCAAATTAATTACTAAAAAATATTTTTTTTAAATATTTTAATAACTATTTATGATTTTTTTTACGTCACGCTGTAGTAGGAACATAGTGTTAATTACACTTCGTTCTCCATTTTTCATCGAATTTTGGATGCATAATGATTATTATGCGTTAAATAAAAATTATAATATAAAAGTATCTTAATATATTTTTAAACATTTTTAACATAATTTAATATAATTTTTAACTTAAATTTGCAAGTATAAGTGGAATGGAGAAGCAACTTAAATACTAAGATTTCATTGTTACTAACAAAATGAGTCATGTTACTTGATATATATGAAAATAAATAAATAAAATAAAATATAATGGTTTTTTTTCTATTATATAAATAAATTACTAATTTCCAGATTTTTTCTTTTCTTGTACTGTAAGTTCTAACTTCTTGACATGAAATTTAAAAGTTCTAGGTCAACAGAAAGTACCCAACAGGTTCTGAATACACGGCGAATTTCATACAATATGCGTTAAAAATGAAGCATAAACGCTCGTATATTTTGATTGCGTTCATTTAGAAGATTTTTTTCCAATGCACAAAAGAGGTTGTAGAACTGAATGTTTTAAATTAATTTTAGCTTGACAACTCTACGAGTACTTGGGAAAAAGGGCCTTGACAAAAGGATAACCAAGTGTTAGGAACACTTACTAAAAAGAAAAAATGTAACGTGTATTTTAAAAGCTTTATTTAATCATAATTTTACTTTCCAGTTAAGAAGATAGGTATATAGCGTTCTGATTAGTAGAAACCAACCACCACGATCAGTAAAGAGTCTTATAAATTTAGTGAAAAATCTGTTTCTTTAGGAAATCGGTTTACCATAGACATGGGTTCAAATCCCGCTCTTAAACTACGCCAACTAGCTAAAAGCCTTAAACTAGCCAAAATACGTCGTCTAAAAAAGTTATTAAACAAATGAAATTAAAATTTCAAACATAATGAACAAAACACTCATATATGTAACAAACAATAACTCTAAAAAACTTATCCGAACAAAGAAATACAATCGCTCCATTTTTCTTCAAAAAAAAAACAAAGTTTTACTTTGTATGAAAATTATAACGATAATCATCAGCGTAGTGTTGTAGGAAACCCTCGGCGCAAGGTAAACTCGCACTTGACCCATTTCCACACGTTTCACAGATCTACTGTAGTGTGTATTCTATAGAAATTTCAATTGTACTGCATAATGAGTATGTATATTTATTTATATTATACTTTTGTTTGTACGTCGTTAATTTATTTAGTCAAGATTTTTTTATTTAATTAGCTAGCATTATAAATTACATTTTCTTTTCTTTTTTTATTCTGACACTAAAAAAAAAGAATTAGAGACTGCGGGACAACAGTGGATCTTTCTCCGACGAAGAGTGTGTCTTAACGCTAGGTTCTCAGATTCGCCTTTAGAATACCTAAGCTTTCTTTGCACGGCGTTGAGTTCTGCCAATCAACTTGTAGTACTTTAAATTCAGGTGGTAAAATATAACAGAGTGTATTAGCTCTATAACTTTCCGCCTATCTAGTTATGCGGGCTTAAACGTGAAGCTAAAACGGGGATGATTGATCCAATAACTGCTAAAAGAAAAGCTTAAAATAACGTATTGGTAATGAACAATCGATACTAAAGTAATTCATCATCGTGCTACATTTTTGATACGCAAATAGCTACGTTGTGTTGTTTTGTAATTTATCATTATCAACAATTTACATTCATATGAGGTCGTTAGGCTCGGGGGGACAGCTCTAATAGCCTTGTAAACGTGACGGTCTTGGGTTCGACACCCTAGAATGAGTAGTTTTTTTCGATTCACGCTGTATCCTGCACATAGCAGGGTAGGCAAACTGAACCTGGTGTTAAGACACTTCGATACTCACTTCCATTTCCTACTTTCTGTCAAAGTCTGGAGGCATTATATGTTGAGTGGCGTAACCTACCACTCAATGCCGCACTTTCCCTTCTTTACCAGAGCAGAGAAATGAAAATATTAAATATTCAATTTCCTCCAGTCGGAATTGAACCCGAAACCTATCGTATTTACAGTCGAACGCTTGTGACCTTGCTCCAAGAGTGGCTTCAATCTCAATCTCGATATATTACATGTTAACAATGCCTCGTAAAAATTAAGAAGGAAGTATGGGGTGGAAAACCTTTACATTAGGTTTCCACTCAGTCAGATAAAGACTTATGACTAAATTCACACTAAATAAGAATCCCTAAATTTTTACCAATAAAACAAAAAAAAACACAGCCAAGATAGAGTACAAACGCTAGTATATTAAAACGTAAGGAAAACAACGTTTATATACGCAATTTGCTGTATTTACTACAGCTTACCTCTGCATCGGTTCAAAGGTACACCGTAGGTACGATTTATATCGGGCTTACGCAAATATGACGATATATCTGAAATTCGCTCTCGACTGGTGATTACAAATTCGTTTTCGTTCAACGTGAAATTTCTTTTATATATATATATATATATATATATATATATGTATAATATGTACTTCATATACTGGGCTAATATATGGTTTGATTTTATATATAATTTTCAAAGTATTTATGGGATTGTTGTACTTACATATACTGTTAAAAGACTGGCTATTTAGTGTTACTTTTTAATTTTACACTGTATATCGCACATAGCGGGGTAGGCAGAGGGAATCAGGAAGTTTAGTGTTAAGACACTCCGTTCAAGTTAAAATACTTCCATTTCTCACTTTTTACCAAGTTCTAGAGGCATTGCTTGCTGGGTAACAGAAATCAACGCCACTCTTTGCCTCATTACTGGAGCGAAAAGAATGAAAATATTAAATACTTCATTTTATCGAGTAGGAATCAAAACCCCAACCTATAGCGTTTACAGTAGCACGCTTGTTCTCCAGTGCCACGGTTGGCCTCACTAAAATCAATCTGCCTTTATTTGTATATATCTGACAAATATTTTTGTCTTCTCCATTCTACGTGGCTTTGGTGAAAAAAAATTGCTATCAACTGGCACACCATAAAATAAGAAATAGAATAGGTCGCGCACAACGTATGCAAATTACTTACAGGAGTAAGCTTTTATAAGCTATAGAAGTTAATTAAGGTCTTCCAAAAATTGTAGAACTTCTGAAATTACGAATTTTAATATCAATCAGATTTGTATGAAGCTTATATTTATTTCCTATTACTCCAAAAAAGTGATGTTGCGTTTGTATGATGTACAAAACCACCATTTTAACCAGATTGACCAAAAATATAAACAAAATATTCATTCTAGTAAAGATCGTAATGGCTTTTGAAAATTGGGCTGTGTTTATAAAAAATAAAAAAAAAAAAGTTTTGATTTAAAAAAAATACTACAAATATAGAGGCCAGCCGTCGCGCAGGGGCACAA